>VZSE01001758.1:108099-247702 GCA_013398275.1 Promerops cafer | reverse complement strand
ACTTTTATTTTTATTCTTGTTTAATTTATATATGTTAATTCTATTTTATTTATTATAGATTTAATTTATTTTTATTTTTTATTTATTTACTTTATTTATTATATATTTATTTT
This sequence comes from Promerops cafer, assembly GCA_013398275.1. Taxonomy (NCBI): domain Eukaryota; kingdom Metazoa; phylum Chordata; class Aves; order Passeriformes; family Nectariniidae; genus Promerops; species Promerops cafer. The sequence continues at coordinate 247,589 of VZSE01001758.1, read as the reverse complement.
ACTTCATTTTATTGACCAAAGCTATTTTTTGCCATTAAAACACCTCTTTCCCTCTGCCCCACAGGAAATGCTTCTGAAAAGAGCTGCTGACCTGGTCGAGGCCCTGTATGGGACCCCCCACAACAACCAGGTCAGGCTGCCGGGGGTGGGACGGTGCAGCCCAGACCCCGGGAAGGTTCCCCGTTCCTCCGTTCCGTCCCTGAGCTGTGCCTCGTTCACAGGACCTGATCCTGAAGCGCGCGGCCGACATTGCCGAGGCGCTGTACAGCGTGCCCCGCAACCCCGCGCAGATCCCGGCGCTGTCCAGCTCCCCTGCCCACGGCTCCATGATGGGCATCAACTCCTACGGCAGCCAGCTGGGCGTCAGCATCTCCGAGTCGGCACAGGGCAACAACCAGGGTGAGCCCCGAAGCGTTCCCTGGACTCTGAAAGCCCCAACCCAGTCACATTCCCAATCATTTTTTCCCTGGATCTGTTTTCCAACCTCTCCACGTGCCTACCGATGGCTTTAACTACGGGCATCCCAAAGGGTGGTGCTGCCCCTGTGTCTTATCTGAAATAATTTTTAATTAGTTTTGATAACTCGTCCCTGAATTCCCTCTCTCTCCCCCTCAAAATATCAATTTTTTTTTGTTATGTCTCTGTTTTCACAAACACCAATGACAACAGCTGGAAAAAACCTCACACAAAGATGGGAAATTTTCCTTTTTTTTTTGTTTTTAAGGCAGCTACTTCAGTGTTAATTTTACCAACATTCCGATATTGTATGTATTGTATGTATTGTATTTAATCCAGATACACTATTGATTATGAGGGAAACAACCCATAAAACAGTGTATTAACAATGGAAGAATTATCAACTTTTCTGCCTCCCGAATATTTTGATTTTTAGCACACACAATCTGTGATTGATCTAAAAACTGTCTGTGTTTAACACTCTAAGAAAGAAAATCCAGGTCCTTTAAAGTTAATTTTCTATCTGTCCAGTTAAAATCCATCATGAAGATAATTTTGCTCATGTTTTCAAGGTCTTACCACCCCTGAATTAGAACCTCATAATGTAAATGAGCAGAAATTATCTGACTTGGTATACTAAAATATTATATCTAAATAGTGACTAATCTTAATCTAATTATTGTATCAGTCTCTCTTATGAAAGTTTTTCCATGTAAAGACCCTTTTGCAGCTGGAATAATGATTTTATCCTTTTTATGCTGGTAGCTACAGTTTTCAACTCTTTTTGGAGTAAAAAAAGGCTAAATTTTGGCTCTCAAATATTTGTTAGCATTTTTTAATACAACAAAAATGGGTTTTACTTAGCCAGTTTATTCTTTCTCCCAAGTAGAGGAAGTTAAACTACAAACTTTATATGTGTTATCATTTCCCCTTAGTAATGTACTTGCTTTCTCTGTAATTAATCTGTAATTCAACAATTCAATCATAATTTGAAGAGTAAAACCTCCCCCGTTCAATGGTAGAAAATCCCATATATTATAAATTCTACCCCAGGTAAACATAAGCACACACAATGTTGTCCAGGTCTTTGAATGAATTTAAATTTTTAATAAATCAAATTTTATTGGCAAAACGTACATTGGATCACTTCAGAAAGTTGGTTCAGAACTTAGACTGCAGAAAAAACCACTGAATTTATTGGTATTACCTAAACATTTAAAATAATCTGGATTTCAATGACATTTATTTAACAGGGGATGTGCAGGAGGAAGTTTTAAGCCACGGAGGTGTTCCGAAATGTGCTTTATTTCCAGGTTACATCCGTAACACCAGCAGCATCTCCCCACGGGGGTACTCATCCAGTTCCACCCCACAGCAGTCCAACTACAGCACCTCCAGCAACAGCATGAACGGCTACAGCAACGTGCCCATGTCCAACCTGGGCGTGCCCGGCTCCCCTGGCTTCATCAACGGCTCCCCGACGGGATCCCCCTACGGACGTACGGCTCATGCTCATTTACACCCCATTCTGCCTCCCCCTGCCTCAGAAACCAGCAAAAATGGGCTTAGTGCAGGTTTTGTCAAAGGCTCTGTTTGTGTTTGGGTGTGTTTGGGTACAAACTAGAAAAGGCTCCCATTTTTTCGGTGTTGAACCTTACTTCTTTATTTTCTTCCGTTTTTTTATCCTTATGCAGATTCCTGAGTGGCAAGGCCACCATGGGAAATGAGGTGCAATTTGCAGCTTTATTAAGCAAGTAGCCACTGCTTTTAGCACAGAGACTTTGCAAATCCTGGGTAAAAGCCACTGCAAAATAATCTTTATGAGTTTGAAGGCATTATCAATAACTGAGAGCTGAATTGGGCATTAATTTCCTGTGAAACCACATTAACTTCATAACCAGAAATATAACATATAATAGAATTAATCTCTCAATTTCTGCCTGTTTTACCATGAGCAGCCTTTTTTCCTTCCATACCTTGATTTCCCTTTGGCTAGGGAATGTGTGGAAAACAAGAAAAAATGTATACACCACCAGCTATGGTGTAAGTAAATAATTAAATATATGCTATATATGTATATATATTAAAAACAGGATGAAGAGTTAAACAGGTTGTTGTTGTTGTTGTTGTTATTATTATTATTATTATTATTATTATTATTATTATTATTCGTAGTAGTAGTAGTATCCCCTCTTCTGGAGCTTTCCATAAGGAAAGGACCAAGTCTGCAGCATTGTGTTATTGTGATTTCAAACTAATACCACCAAGAGACCTGGGAATTGACAGGAAATATTGTTATTTATTCCTCCTTTTGCTGAGGAATGGCTGATATTGTTCTGGAAGCTCAGCAAACAGTTCCTGGACAAGTTATTTGACTTAGAAAGGGGCTTTTTTCTTGCAAGGCACTTCTTCAAAAAGTACCCAGTTTAGAGTAAAATCTAAGCAGCAGCTTGCAACCAAGGAAATTTAATTTTTAAAAAAATGGGGAAGACACACCAACCTTTGCCAACCTTTCCAAATTCCAAGGACACCGAGTGGACAGGCCATTACTGTTCCTATTGACTTTGTTTTTCCCTTGATGATTTTCAATTTTCTGGCACCCTCACCCTTAATTTTGAAAGATTTAAGTATCATTTTTTCTGAACTATTCAGTTGAACTCCTTCTCTACTTCAGAATTACTCTAATTATACTCACTGAGAGAATGAGATCTCCTTTGAGACATGAAACGGGAAGGAATCAGACAATGGATTCTTGAAATAGTTTTACCAAGTTTCTGATGAGAAATCCCTTTTTTTTCCTTTGGCAGTGATGTCTTCAAGTCCAACAGTCGGCTCCTCCAGCACTTCTTCCATCCTCCCGTTCTCCTCCTCGGTGTTCCCTGCTGTCAAACAGAAGAGTGCCTTTGCTCCTGTCATCAGACCCCAAGGGTCCCCCTCTCCTGCCTGCTCCAGCGGCAACGGGAATGGGTTCAGAGGTGAGGAATGTGTTCCTGTTAATTCACATTAAAACTTCAATTTGGGTAAACGCAGCCACCACCTGAGTGCCACCAATCATCACCTTGAGTGCCATCACATGGGTAGCACAGGGTTCAGGAGGGAAAATCTACTGCAGTCCAGCTGGATTAAAGGATTAATCCAAGCTTTTGGCTTTAGAGCAGGGGCCAGGCACTGATTTCCACAGGAAAGTGCTGACCCAATGCATTTCAACCCCAGAATGGTTTGGGCTGGAAAGGACCTTAAGGATCCGGTTCCAACCCCCACCACAGGCAGGGACACCTTTCCCTACAATATAGTGGAATATCATCTCTTTTGTGGGGAATGACTTCTCCTCAAGCTTGGGGGACTTATTAAACAGAGCAGAGTTAATCCCCAGCTCTGTCCAGAACACAAACCTGCTGCAAGGTTTAGGCTTAGCCCAGGAATTGGGCCCCACAGCCCATTTACAGCCCTTTTAAAGGTGATCTGTGAAACAAATGTGAGCAGTGAGATAAGAATGGAAACTTGTACTGAATTCTTGCTTTTAACAGGCTGGGGGGGTGTGTGCAGCACATAAATATGCTCCAATACTCCATAAAAAATGCCTTTATAGGGCCTGGGAAGTCATCTGGCTCCTTCAGACTTCACTAGAGATAGCCTAGGAAACACAGCTCTGGGAATTGAGCCGTGCCAAGAGCCGGTGTTAATTCCAAATGAGCCCCACAAACAGCACCTGTTGGGCTGGGTGTGATATAAACCCTCAGCGGGGCCACAGGAACTTGCAGAAAGTGTGATTATTTTATGTAATAAGGAAATTCTAAGTGTGCTGAACAAAAACAGTAACATTTTTAAAAGCTAACTCAGAGAATTCTGAAACAGCTTCTTCCCCTGCCCCAATTACAAGAAAATCCACACTTTCCTGAGATAATTTTCTTCCCATGAATGGGTAGATCCATTGATCTCACTATGTGAATGCACAGATTTAAGGCTGCTTTAAAGTTAAACTTGTCTAACTGTTATGTAAAGAAGGCCTAAATATTTAGCCTAAATATTAAGGAGTTACCTGAGGTGGTGCTAAACACAAATCAGAAGGAAAACCACTGAGGCTGCTTCTGGGAGACAGAAAAAGGACAGATTAAGAAACTATTGAAATATTTAAATTAATAATTTTCCTTAAGGTAATACTCAAGGCTCATCTTAGAAAGATTTTATCTCTCTTTCAACCTATAAAGAAATAAAGTACTAGAGACCAGTTGGTGCCATCTATGCCATTTGGTGTTTACAACATATTTTATCCAGTCCATAAATCAGTAATCAATGAGAGATTCTGAAAAATGGAGGTTTAATATTAAATACAACAAAATCTCAAAGCTAAAACCTGACGTCCATCCATTTCTACTGACCAAACTCCTGTCCTGAGTTGGTCAGGATTAATCTATGAGTTAAGGTTGTGAATAATTGCTGAATTAGAAAAATCAGAGATAAATGGATAGAGAATTTAATAACCACATCCCTTTCTTTGTGGGATTTCTACCTGTACATCAACACAAACATAAGTATATTCATATTCTACAACTGTTACATTTAAGTATCCAATAAAGCAAGACTGGTCAGTGATACAGCAAGAAGAAACAAGGTTTGTTACGCCAAGTCTTGGTAACTATTGAACTCTTTCAGTCTTGGATGCAAATTCCAGCTGAAATATTTAAATTGATGCAAGCTGGGGAACACATGCTTTGGAAAGGATCCAGGTACACGCAGCCTGATATCCAAATTAACGTTCCCACAGTGCTGACAGAAAGATGTGGCCAAAACGTCAACAGGAGGCTCCCAAAGAAGCTTCTTGCCTGGACTGAGGCAGTGGGAGATTGATAATGCCCTCTGCCATGCCACCCCCTGTGGCTGGAAACCAGGAATAGGTGTGCTGGACATGGAATTTAGGATTTATTAACTTATTTATCAAATTTAGGCATCCAAAAATGCTGCTGGAGAGAGAATAGCAAAAGCACAGGGCAAGCAGTGAATATGTGCAGGCCCCTTTCCAAAGCCCATTAACTCTGAATTTCCCCACCCATAACGTGGAAAACATCTCCTCAATATAAAATAATAGTAATATATATTATAGAATTATATATCTACATTTAGAGGATGATAATCATCTTCTTCTTCTTCTTCGAATTATTATTATTATTACTATTACTATTACTATTACTATTATTATTTACCAGCCCTTCAGAGCATGCCACTCTTCTTACAGGCAGCAATGAAAATCTAGATGAGAGCTTCCATATATGTTAACTACAGCAGTATTTAAGTCTGGATTAAAACCAGTCTAAACAGAAGCAGCTGTGCAATCTTCATTCTCAGATGTGCATTCCCATTATTCCAGCAGTTTACAGGGAGGGGTTTTTTTCCAAAAATGTATTTTAGGAGGATTTGCTCCCTGTGAGGGCAGTGAGCGGCTCGGATGGAATTCCCAGAGCAGCTGTGGCTGCCCCTGGATCCNAAAGCAAGACTGGTCAGTGATACAGCAAGAAGAAACAAGGTTTGTTACGCCAAGTCTTGGTAACTATTGAACTCTTTCAGTCTTGGATGCAAATTCCAGCTGAAATATTTAAATTGATGCAAGCTGGGGAACACATGCTTTGGAAAGGATCCAGGTACACGCAGCCTGATATCCAAATTAACGTTCCCACAGTGCTGACAGAAAGATGTGGCCAAAACGTCAACAGGAGGCTCCCAAAGAAGCTTCTTGCCTGGACTGAGGCAGTGGGAGATTGATAATGCCCTCTGCCATGCCACCCCCTGTGGCTGGAAACCAGGAATAGGTGTGCTGGACATGGAATTTAGGATTTATTAACTTATTTATCAAATTTAGGCATCCAAAAATGCTGCTGGAGAGAGAATAGCAAAAGCACAGGGCAAGCAGTGAATATGTGCAGGCCCCTTTCCAAAGCCCATTAACTCTGAATTTCCCCACCCATAACGTGGAAAACATCTCCTCAATATAAAATAATAGTAATATATATTATAGAATTATATATCTACATTTAGAGGATGATAATCATCTTCTTCTTCTTCTTCGAATTATTATTATTATTATTATTACTATTACTATTACTATTATTATTTACCAGCCCTTCAGAGCATGCCACTCTTCTTACAGGCAGCAATGAAAATCTAGATGAGAGCTTCCATATATGTTAACTACAGCAGTATTTAAGTCTGGATTAAAACCAGTCTAAACAGAAGCAGCTGTGCAATCTTCATTCTCAGATGTGCATTCCCATTATTCCAGCAGTTTACAGGGAGGGGTTTTTTTCCAAAAATGTATTTTAGGAGGATTTGCTCCCTGTGAGGGCAGTGAGCGGCTCGGATGGAATTCCCAGAGCAGCTGTGGCTGCCCCTGGATCCCTGAAGTGTCCAAGGCCAGGCTGGAGCACCCTGGGATGGTGGAAGGTGTCCCTGCCCATGGCAGGGGGTGGATGAGATGAGCTGTAATGTCCCTTCTAACCCAAACCGTTCCATGATCCTGGAGTTGAGCACTAATCCCCTTCCCAGTTCTCACATTTGAATTGCAGCAAATCTTTTTCCACTCCAAGACAGTTTTCCAAAGGCCACTTGTACATACCAGGCTTATGATCATTATGAATTACACCCATTAAAGGTGCCTATCACCAGATCATTTGAGTGCTACCCATCTTTGATTATTTATTTATAAAAAAATTCTCCAACTTGTAACAATTTTAATCAAGTGTTTCAGTTGATAATTGCAAGCTGTCAAGGTTAATACAATAAGGCTCATCTCTAATTCTTTTTCCATTTCCCTCCAAGAGAAAAAAAAAAGACCCTCTGGGATAATGACTGGTGGTTGCTATATTCCCAAGTCATCAGGGAGTGTCCTGCATTGAACCACCTTTATTGAAAAGTTACATCGATTCAATATATAGTAATACAGGCAAAAATAATTACAGCTTTGCTAGCAGTGTAAGACCTTAATCCAAACCTCCCAAACATTCAATAAAAAGCGATCCAGGCTGGGAATAGGCTTTTGACAGTGCAGCCCCAACGGTGAGTGGAGGTGGGGTGGAAATGGGCAGAGCAGGGTGTGTGAAAAGAGAGAGAAGCCTTGAGATGAGCTGGGGAAAAGCAGGTGAGAATTCCAGCCAATATTCCTCAACCAACTCATCCTTTGTTGCAAGAGGAGGTGAGGCTGAGAATGAAATGCCAGTGACACAGATTAGGCTTTGCTTGTACTTTCTATGTTATAGAACTTGCTTTATCAGATCATGGAATCACAAAATCCCAGGATCATTTGTATTGGGAGGGACATTAAAACCCACCCAGTCCCACCCCCTGCCATGGGCAGGGACATCTTCCACTATCCCAGATTGCTCCAAGCCTTCCTAACCTGGCCTTGGACACTTCCAGGGATGGAGCAGCCACAGCTTCTCTGGAAACCTGTTCCATTCCAATACATATATTATTTTAATGTCTCTAATCCTACAGTAAAAAATGTGCTTTCATTTGAAGTTAAGCAACTTCTCAAAATGATGCATCTACAAGTTTTCTCAAAATATTTTTGAAGAGACATGGCAGAAACTCAGGTTTAAACTTTGCTTTGCTTTGCTTTGCTTTGCTTTGCTGGAAGTTTTCCTTGATTAAAAAAAGTGAAAATACTGTTAATAGAAGTAGTATCACAAAAAAAGCATTTATGCCATTATGGACTGACTCTCTTGGGAACAGAGCTCAAACTACACTGGCACCAGCCCCTGAATGGCTGAAACTAAGCCTTGCTAAGCTGTTCCAGGGGTGCAGCCTCTGTGCCCAGACATCCAACAGCCAGAAAAGGCCACCCTAGATGGGGACAAGCCAGGCACCACCTGTGCAGGTGCTCCTTTACTTGCTTCAGGCAAAGACCCAGCCAGGACACCTCAGACAAGCAGTTTAAACTCCTGGAGGCAGCCTGGATGATTTTGCCTGGAGCAGAGCATGAAGATCTGCTCCCCTGGGATATCTGTGCAATGGAGCCAGCACGGAGGGCACGCGCTCACCTCTTCCTCCAGCCCGGCAGAGCCTGGAGCAGGGCAGAAACCCAAGGCAAAATCAAGTTTTCCTTTCTAAGAACAGAAAGGCAGGCATGGGGTCAATACCCCGCTCTCCATGTCACTCTGGGACACCACCATTAGGACTATTTCTGGGGTTTGGGGATGAGGAGAAGGAATGGAGCAGCATCTTTGGTGTCATCAGAAAATCTAGTGCACTCACACATATCCCAAAAACAGGCATGAAAGTGTTTACCTGATTTATTTAGGGTTGAAAATATGAGGAACAACAGCAAATTCCAAAGCAATTACAAAAAGTATCTGTTTGACTTCAGGCTGTTGGGTTTCACTTTCTCTTTCAGCTCTCTGCTAAAATTGGCAGGGACTTTAGCCCCAGTCAGTAAGAAAATATGAAAATATTTATTTTCCTATTGTATTAAATCACAGACCATATTTACAGTTGTTTCCAGTAACAGACTTGTGTCAGCTCAGGAACTTGCCCAAAGCACTTTTTTAAACCCTCTCAAGGAAAGGGTGAAATGAATTCTCAGGGGGATGGGGCTTTAAACACACCAATAATCCCACAAGTTTCAGTGAACATAAATCTTTGCAGGATTAGGACCTCGCACTGCACTGAGGCCCCTTTGAAAATGTGACTCACTCATTTGTTATATAAATACGTCTAAACTCAACTTACCCCTCAAAACCTTGGGGAGCAGCACTGGTTCCAGGCAGCTCTAAATATTGCTGCTGTTGGTTACAAGGAGTAGAGCTGCAATTAAAGGCAGGAGAGTGACTAATAAATAATTTACATAAGCACAGTGTTCTGGGAGTGTGCCAGGTAGGGATGCAGTGACTCAGACACGTGGGGGAAACAAAGTGAGGAAGTGAGGCTGTTTCCACTGGAACCAGACTGGCAAAACCCAGCCCTGGGCCTTGGCCCATGATTCGGGGCTTGGAATTCCCTGGCTCAGTCTTGTGAGTAGCACAGGGGGGAGTTCCCTTTGCTTCCACACCTTTCCTTGCTCCTAGCCCTTCCAAGCAGATGAGCAGGGTGGATAGGGAGCAGAGAACCTGCTCAGTTTTGGTTTTTGAGGATGGTTTTGAGTGTTCAGCTTGAGAAGTCTGAATTTGGGGACAGTTCTGAGCAATGTTCATCTCCAAGGACATCTCTTCAGAGATAAGAATTCAGAAATGGGAAGGTTTTTCTGCAAACACACATGAATTGAATTAATCCTCTCTCTTTTTTATCCACTTAATAACCCTGGTGGGCCTTGGCTTTTCACAGAATCAGAAAACCATGGAGGGGTTTGGGACGGGACCTTAAAGCCCATCCAGCGCCACCCCCTGCCATGGGCACGGACACCTTCCACTATCCCAAGGTGCTCCAGGCCGTGTCTAGCCTGGCCTTGGACACTTCCAAGGATTCCAGGGATCCAGCAGCCACAGCTGCTCTGGGAATTCCCTCCCAGCCCCTCCCCACCCTCACAGGAAGAAATTTATTCCTTTTTACCCTGGAATAGCCCTTTGCCCATTGCCTGTGTCACAGTCAGTCTTCACAGTTCTCACTACAGCATCAAAAGATTTAAAGACATGAAAACTCGAATTTAACCTCAGATCAGACCCTTCCTGTGATTCCTGACTGCTCACAGGAGGGTGAAGGGTTCAAATATATTTTGTTCCATAACATTTTGCCACAATTTCATCTTTTTCACTTCTCTTTTTCAGCCATGACTGGTCTTGTCGTTCCCCCGATGTAAGGAAGGGGCAGCTTTGCTGCTCTTCCTTCTCCCTTTTTTCCTCCTTTTTTTTTCATTTTTTTTTACAGCACAGAACTACTTATTGTGATGGACCACTAAAAAGAAAAAAATAGCACTACAAGCTCTTATTTGGGAGAAAGCCAGGCCCAGGAAAAAAAAAAAAAAGAACATTTTCTATGGATTGGACAAGATAGAAGTCTGCATCATTTACCTGTTTCATATTTCTGACACAACCATATCAACTCCTCAAACATTGGGAATAAAGAATCAGCAAGAGCCAGGATGAACAAGAGTTGGCAGAATGGAATTAGAAATTCAAAGTCTTTCCTGGAAGACAAAAAAACCTTCCTAAGATTTGTAAAATATTCAAAAGAAAAAAAGAAATTGGCAAAATTATTCAAGCTTGATATTTTGGATACAATTTGTTTTACTTTGTAGGCGTAAAAAAGTTGAAGTTTCTATTTTCTATGGAGCCTTTCTGATATCGATTTAGTTTGTGCAGAAAAACAATTCAACAAAACAGGGTACCAGCATGAAAGAATTTCTAGGACAAACTGACATGAGTGATGGAACTTTGGTGTATGTGTGTATTTGCTTATAGTTTAACCTCTTTAAAAAATGTAAGATGTTTTACAATTATTTAAATAAATAAACTTGTAACTTATTGTATGTAGAGGTAGAAATTAAACCCTTTTTTTGGATTTTTTCCTCCAGTTGTACAATGAAGAAAGATGATGCAAAAATGTAGTGATAAGTTTGAGATATATTATTACTGCTGCAATTGCTCATTACTTTTCCCCCCTCTTACTGAATTCATGTGCAAGGATGTATAGGATTCTTTCTGATTAACAAAACCCTCAGAAACTTGTACCTACATTGTGGTAAACAGGTCATGTAGGAATTTTTCCACCCTCCTTATCTTTCCCCCCTTTCCATTTCTTGCTTCAATTAAAATATTCAGGTACTAAGATTAACTGCTAAGTCTCAAGGACCCAGCTGACGAGTGAGTGGCACTTAGGGATTTGAGTGAATCGGATTTTTCATGAGGTACTGAGTTTTATTTTTTAGATTCAATGTATGAATTAGGAAGGGAAGGGTTCTCTGGGGTTTTCCACGTAGTTAGAACACCTTAAGTTCAGTTATGCTTCATATTAAGGGTGCATTTATAAAGGGTGAACATGTATTTGAATGATTTATGCACTTTTATCCTGCATCTTTAAAAATGGTAAGTATTTGCCAGTTATATATTAAAGTTCATAGAGGTAATCAATTGCTTTGAATTTTTCTGCATTTTAGCCTAAAAAAAGAGTTTAGTTCTCCTTTGCATCTCCTCCCCTGAAATTGGAAGGTGAGGACAAGTCTGATAAAATAAATTATGAATTATCCAACTAAACCAGAGAACACTCAAAAGAATTTTCTTGTTGGAAAGCCATTTTTAGTGGGGAAAAAATTAAAAATCAGCTACGCTACAGAGACCTCTCTAAAATCCAGACAATTAATGGCGGCATGGCAGTAGCACCTATGGAAACACTTTGATGTTAATCAATAAACCCTAAATAAGGCCCCAGGGTCTGAACTTATCCATTTGCCCGGTAGTTTTATGGATGGGTAAAGAAAATTGTGTTCTTGGTGATCTTTAGGGATGATAGAAGTTGAGCTGGGCTTGGGATGGTGAAACTGGGACAACTCACGTGGCTGAGCTTGTTTGGAGCTGTTGTGGTGCTAATTGGGATTAGGAAAAGCCAAAAATCCTCTCTGCAGATCCACAGCTCGATGATGATGGGAGGCTGAGGGGGGATGACCTGTGGGACCCTCACCTGAAGGACAGGGTTTAGGGCACAAGGCAGCCTGTGCAGGACAGCAGGGCATGGAATCAGAAAATCCTTGAATGATTGGATTGGAAGGGACCTTAAAACCCATCCAGCGCCACCCCCTGCCATTGGCAGGGACACGTGCCACTGTCCCAGGCTGCTCCAAGCCCTATCCAACCTGGCATATCCAGGGATTGGACAACACTTCCAAGGATGGGACAAGGTCCTCCAAGTTCCCTTTCCTGGTGCAGTGCACAGTTCAGTTTATGGGATAAATCCATTCACTGAACATGGAGTTTTAAAGGGTATCTCAGAGGGACTGGAGACATCAGCTGGGCTGCTCTAGCCATTCCTGAAGAAAGTCCCACTTTTTGGGAAGGAGTTTTGTATTCCTGACTGTGCTGTGAGGTTTGGCAGGGTCCTTATTTGGTGCCTTCTCAATGCCCTTGAGTCCCATTTCAAAAAGGTGGAGGGGGGTTAATCTTTTCTAAAACTTAAGGCCCAACTTATATCAGCAAAAACAACAATTTAAAGAGAGAATGATGGTGGTAGGAATAATGTGGGTTTAAGAAACATGGATATAATTAATATTTCACAGTCAGGCTACTGAAACTGTCTTAGTTCCACAAAAACTGAAATAAAATAAATCCCTGTTAATTACAGCTGCAGGTTGATTGTCCTTATGGGTTCTCTGCATGCTTCTCGTGCCACCAAGGATGTGGCAGTCACTGGAGGTCAACCAGCACCTGAAACCAAGTGAGCTCTGAAATATCAAAGAATCAGAGACGTTAAAAAGTCTGGAGTTGTCAGTGTACCTCTGATAACACAACAGGGTGCAGAGTCTGACCTGGATGTTCCAAACAGCAAAACAGCAACAACAAAACCCCCAGTATATTTCATATATTCATAGGTACAGATATCCCAGGAGGGCTAAGTAGGAGGTCCAAATTCATGTTTGGAATTATGCAGTTATCCAGGGATAAAAATGTGTTAAGGACTGGAAGAGTTGGGATTAAAACTTCCATAAATTTCAGTGAAAACACATTGAGTCCTAATTCCAAAAATGTTCTTGGTGAACCAGGCTCATTCTATCAAATCCCTTCCTCCATTCCCACCTACTAAAAACCCCAAACAGCTCCAAAACATGAAGATGATGAATATCCCCCTGCCCTTCTCTGTACAGGCTACTTCTAAAATGGATAATCAAATACACTCAATATTCTCTCTGGCAAATATTCCAGATCAATAGGAATTTCTAGACCACCTGCTGGAGACCAGCAGTTTGCCACCTTAAATACGCTCCCTTTTTTTCACAAACAGGATTTTCATTACAAAATCTCAGTCAGGAAAGTTTCCAATTAAAAAAAAAATGAGATATTTCATGGAAAAATCTGGGGTTTGTCCATCCTACTGTTTTATTTTTGCTTAGTCAGCACAGGTACATGAAAAAAAAATCTACCACATCACTGAAAACTTGGGAAGATTCAGGGGGAAAAAATCACAGTCTGGCAATAAAAAATGAAAAAAAGAAAAAGGAAAGTTTCGGGAACACTGAACTTTCCTTTCACCCTTCAGTTGTTTTTATCAGCTCTGTCCAGTTGCCCAGTTGCCATGAGTCCAAGTGAAAAAGAGAAACCTCCCTAAAAAGCTGCTCCAAGCACTTGCAGAAGAGGAATTGCCTGTGTTGGTGCAAATATGAACAATATGGTTTGCTCTGAGCCAAAAAAAAAAAGAAAACAAATTAAACCTAAGAATTATTTAGAACATGGATTTTACTCATGCAGGGAAATCATGGTACTGGAGATGAGTGTAGAATTAATCGAGGTTTACATAGAAAAACACCTGTAAATAAACAGAATCAGAAATCCTTGGCCATGAAAAAGGACCTTGGCAGAGGCAAAAACACAACAAAAAGATGACTTCAGAATTGATGTGTGAGAATTTTTTCACTGTAACAAGCAAACCTGTCCTCTTTAAGTGGTTGCTGTTGACAATTCCCTGAGAGTTTTCCTCTTTGCCACTGGGAAGATGAAAGTGTTGCAATAAGTAATGACAAATTTCATCATAACTTTGGAAGAGTTGGTTTGATCTTCTAATTTATCTTGGTAGAGTATCTTCCTCTCCCTCTTTCTTTGCACACTTCCAATATGCATGGTTTCTCCAAACCGTTCCTCCCTCCTGTAATTTAAGGCCTCATTTCTCCCTCCTGTGTAGTTTTGGGGTTTGTTTGGGGTTGGCTGGTTGTTTTTTTGGGTTGTTGATTTGTTTTCTTTTTTGCTTTGTCAGTTATATACAGTATGAAGTTGCTATGCACAGAGCTTTTGTAAAGATAGCTTTTTGGTTTTTTTGTTTACTGTTTTTAATGGTCCTACTTATGGAAGAGTATCTTGTTTGTAAAATTAATATGTCTACTTCAGTTTTAAACTTTAAATTATCCTAACAAAAAATAATAAAATTTTTGTACTGTAAATAAGGGGGGAATCATTTTAATTTCAGAGTGTTCAATCTGCTTCTTTATCATCTTTATGGGTCACTCATGGTAACAGTAACACTTAAAAATGGTATAAAATGTTATGTGAGAGGTTTTAAATCAAGATTTGAAGATTTGCCTGTAAAACATGCAACCACAATTTGGGAGAGCCAGGTTGAGATTATGCTGGGCATAGAATAAGAGGATAATCAATGGTCTTTTCTGACCATTCCTTTATTACAAATGGACAACACCTGTGTGAGAGTTCAGTTCTTTTTTGGTGGGGGGGAGGACTCGAAGGGTAGGACAGGGGGATGTTCTTTTTGGACACCTCTCTTTTTTGTTATGTGAATGTAGTTGGTCAAAGAACAAAATCAAAATTAAAACGGGGGCTGACTGATCCTGGCCTTTCCCTGGACTACATTTGGAGTTGGTCCTGTTTTAGGCACTGTCTTTGTGCAAAACTCTGAGCAAACAATGAACTGATGCTGCAGAAGTGAATCACATTGGCTCCTAAAAATAATCTGGATATATTTACTCCCTCTTGTGCAGAGTGGATGGACAAAACAGAGTGCTGAAAACTTCTTGGAAAATGGTAATTGGCCATTTGAACCAGGAATATTCCATTTTCTTCAATGAAAATTACTGTAGAGGTTCAAGCAAACAAAATTTTAATGATGAAGGTCACTTTTACTGGCATTTTTGACAGAATGTGAGTCAGTGTTTAAATTATTGCCAGATGTCAGTGAAAGCATCTGAAAACATCAGGTACTATCAGCCCAAAACTGAGGAGAAAACAGAGATTTTTGGTAACCTGCACCAATTCCTCCTTTCGGGATAATGTGCAGTCAGCAGGTTATCTTCATCCCAGCACTGAAACCCAAGTTTTCCACTGTCCTGATGAAATATCCTTCATCTCCTCTTGAACATAGGCCCATTCTCCTGAAAATCTTATTCAGCTTTTTCCCCCCTGCTAAGAAATCCCAGCAGTGTTTTAAGTGATGATTTTGGTGATAAAACTCCCGGTTCCTATGAAAGAGATTCTTAGTCTTTAACAGGGCCCTACTGTTGTATTCCAGGGAGGAAGTGTGTGGGGCAGATGAAAGCTGGGGATCTGCTGTTCCACTCCTGCTTTTCTTACATCTCTTAAGGACTTGATGATGGACAGATACAAACACGAGCCTGGGACGTGTCACCCTCTGAGCTGGAGCCTGAGCAACTTCCAAACAAAATGCTAAGGGAAGGAAGAAGATGAATGAGAGTTTCAGACCAAAAAATCAAGTTCTTAACCCAAATAAGCACATGAACAACTCCCTCCAAGCCCAAGTAGCTCAGATTATCAAGGATTATCTGCACAGAAATGTCTTGAAAAACAAAAAAATATTCCCTAGGATCATTGTCATGAGTGTATTTCATCAGTCTTACTCCATTCTTAAAAAACATTGTGAAAAGAGGTTTTTTGGTCAATGTAAAGACCAATAGAGGCTTGAAACCTCCCCCCCTGTTAAATCCTTCGCTCTCCAGGTTTTACAGGAAGATCAGATGTTCAACATCCCCTCCAAGGTTGCTGCCATGCTCTGGGAAGAGTTAAATGACTTTGGTCACATCAGACATAGAAAGTGGCCCTTTTCCAAAGGCAAAGTGTCTGTGTCACTATGAATTTGTAGAGTATCAGGAAGAGCAAAGGAATATTCCTCCTAAGAGCAGTGAAAATGGGAATTCCAGGAGCGGTCAGTGCTCATGCAGGTTGTCCTTCCCCAGGGAGGGGACAGTCACATTGGGCATGGCCATGTTGATCTGCCTTGGCTCCGAAAGGCCTTCTAGAACAGCACATCCTCTCCCAGCCTATTTTTTTTTTTTTTTTTGGTTTCATTCCAGGTATTTTCTAGATGGAATAGATCTTCAATAAGTGGTGAAACAAAAGCCACTCCTTCAGCCACTTGCGCAGGGCAGGCAGGGAATTGCCAGCCCAGTTAAAATATTTATCTCCGTGACAACACACAGCTGCTGAGGTGCAGAGATCTGAAGCTTTAATGGCACCACGTTATTTAGGCAGGAATGTTTCATTAACTACGTGTGCAGGACTGACTTAACCAGCAGCTGGGGATGGAGCTGAGGGTGCCGACAGAGCAGTAGAACAAACACCAGTGGAGATAAGGGAAGGGGAAACCCAACACTCCTCCATCCTGAGGGGGAAGGCACCAAAATATGTCCCATGGAGGCAATAGAAGAACTCTGGGGGAAGCACAGCGGGGAGGGTGGAGAAGGGAAACGGGATCTGTTGTCCCGTGTCGGGTCTGGGCAAAGTTACAACATGAGAAAACACAAGCCTGGCCCTTGGCACATTTCCACAGGGAGACATGGATGCAAACCTCCACCTTCTGGAGGCAAAGGAATTGTACCTTCTTAAGTCACTCTCTGGCCTATTCATTGGCAAGGGAAGATCCTTGGAAACACAATGCAGCTTTTCAGACAGGAATTTCACACCGCTTTTACAATGGTGGTTATTCTTAATTTAAGTTGTGATTTTTAAGATATGACTCAGTTATTTCTAAGAGTAATATAGAAAAAAAATATTTCCCACAGCAAGCAGCCTTTAGAGAATGCTTTGGATCAATTTTAAGAGTATAACTAACCTGGATGAGAAATTCAAGCACCCCTTCTTTTCTCAAGATTCCCTGGTTTAAGTGATGGCAGCACCACACTACAACAGAGTGGGGTTTGTGCTGGGTTGTGATGGAGAAGGACTTCTGCCAACACCTCCCTGTCATTGCAGGGACTCGATTGGAATTTACCAGCAGGGTCCCTCTGACACTGCAATTGCTGCAGTCATTTCTTTGTCTTTAAAATGCCATATAATTGCTAATGTAATTAGTGATGTATACAGAGGGGGCCCGTGCAATTACCAAGTCCTAAGATCAAGTAATTAATGTTCTGTCAACAAAACAGCAACTGTTTCATTAACAACTGTCTGGGTTTGAAAACAGATCAACTCAGAACGTACCCACTTGGCTGAGTTTGGCAAGAGCAGTGAATTCCAGCCCAAAACACACCAGCCTGGATCAACTGGATGTGGAAAAGGGGATTGTGCCAGTCCCACCTCCAGCTCCCAGTTATTTGTCCCCCAATAAGATGAGGATTCAGCAGCACTGCCCACAGGGACAGGGCTCACAGCTAGAGGTCCCAGTTTTAAGGATAATCGCAGGTTTTAAAAAATTTGCAGAGGGTTTCTAGGGCCTGCAAAGGTTTATTGGATTGCAGGACTTGGAATTTTGGTGAGGTGAGGCCTATGATTTGCTGACCTCTGAATTAACTGAAAACCCAAGGCTTTCTCTACTACCATGACCCTAAGCACTTCCCTCAAAGGGACAGGAGTGGGGTGCCCACTCTGGTCTGATTTTTCACTCTCCTTTCTTTACAAATTCGAGTTTTACAAAGAGGTTTTTAACCGGGTTTTCACCTTGTCCTTTTCCTCACAGCTCTTTTTGGAGAGCTCACATCCCTCCAAGTGTTACGCAGCCCCTCTTTGGTGTCTCTTGCCTGTCTCCTTGCCTCAGTGCTTCCATCCAGAGCTCATTTTTAAGGGTGAGACCCTGAAAGGTGAAGCCTGGAAGGAGCTGTGCTGGACCTACCCAACTCCAGCCTCTGCTCTGCCCCCACTGCCCCTGCATCTCTCAGTTTGCTATTCAGGGAGGGATTCCAGATACAGCTCTCCCAGGACACAGCACTGACTTGGAGTCCTGAGGCATCACCTCAAATTTTCAGGATGGGAATGGTCCTTGTCCCCTCAACACCACATTTGCTGAGCCTTCAACCCATTATAAGCTCAGTGCTCCTCATTCCCTCGGAGGATGGAATTCCCAATCCCCCAGACACCATCCCTCTTCTCCCTACCCACTTCTCCTGTGCCTCGGACAGCACAGGACACAGTTAACACAGCACAGGAGCTGTGGCAGGGTGGAATTAAGCAGCAGGAGCAAGAGGGATCAGCGGGGATTTCCGGGGAGATTTGAAACACAAACGAGCATGAGGAACTCTAAAAGTACACAATTTTTCCTCCCGCTCTGCGCGTGTCGTTTTATTACAGGGTAATTAAAGAACACTTTAAAATTGTGATTAATGGGCTTTTTAGCTTCAGAGAAATCACATCTTTGATGTCAGTCGCTTAAACATTCAGTTTACTTTGCCATTGAGGAATGGAAATAAATAAAGAATGCTGAGGATGTTTTTTTCCCCTCCTGCTTCCTACAGGGCAGGTTTGTAACAGTCACATGGATAAAAATGGGGTTCATGCAAGAAAAAAATGCCATCTCAGTCTGAGTGAATAAAACCCTGGTGACTAGCTCTGGTCACACTCAGGGTCACAGTGTGACTCCAGCAGCAGTTGGTGTTTACATAGAATTTGGAGGTTCCCTCTTCTGGGAAGCTCCACACAGCAGCAATAATTCAGATTATTGGATTTTAAAGGAGGTCGGGAAGCAACTGTGGTGATCCAGATGCCAAACCAACACCAGGTAGCTTCACAGCCCATTCCCTGGGGAAAAGACACTTCCCTGGATGGAGGGAACGAGCTGTTCCTGATCTCTTTAACAACACCAGCAAATCTCAGGTGCCCAAAGCCTTGTTTGCTGCTTAGTTTGAGGCACTGATTGGAGCAATGCCTCTCTCGGGTGCTTTTTTATTATTTCATAGGCCTATTTTTAACCACAGATGAATTTGCACAAGGTGGAGGGTTACGGAAGAGATCAGTTCTAATTGCCCTTATTTTTCCTTCCATTTAAGATTTGGTCTCCAGCACCACCCACAAACCCTTGATAGCCTGAACCCCACACTTTTTATCATAAAGGTTATAGAGGTGCTTAGTCCCATAACAGTATTTTCAGCCCCCTGGCATCCTATTTAGCCAATACTTTTTCTTAAAAACTAATTTACACTATTTTTCTCCATTTCCCTTTCTCAGCCTTTCCCTTTACATCCATAATTATAGAAAAAGTAAAAAGGCAGGTTTTGGAGTTTGAGGGGATAAATTAATCAGTTAGCCTATATTTAAGCACCAGTTTCTTAAAATAATTTTTAAGCTTTATTGGAGTCCCTTTATACATTTTTGAAGCTCTATTATCAGTGGGGGGTTTTTTCCTAAATCCTGCCCCCCTCCCCCCACTCTTCCTTCCAAATATCCACCTCTGTGCAGATTAAAATTATAGATGCTTTTCATTCAGCTGCTTTTGGAAAAAAAATGGAGGAAAGGAAAGCGGGGAGGAGGGAAGAGGCAACTTTAATACTCTACAGTAGCACAACCCCCCTGGGCATAAAGCAGTGCTCAGGTAGACACATCTGGTGAAATGCATCACATCAAATTAGTATCAAGGGTATTGAGATTCTGAGACGCCTGGCAGACAATTCCCCTTCTAATGTACTCCTTTGGAGCTTGTTGAGGAAACTTGAATCCCAAATCTCCAGTGAAATGAGTGATACTAAACATGCCTGCTCAAATACTGAAAGTGAAGATCAAAGACGCAGTGTCCAAATTGGCTTTGCAAACAAAGCAAGCCTGGGGATCCCCAGGAGGATGTGGTGCTAATTTTATCAGATCTCCTTGACTCCTTCCTCCCAACAGTTTGTCATTTAAGAAAAACAGTAATAATAATGAGAATGCATTTCTGGCTGGCTGGCAGGAACCTGGTTGTGAGACAAACAAATTCAGTGCCTCTTAAGGGTGTGCTTTGCAAGGCACCTTAATCCAGTTAAAGTGAAAAATGAGAATATTTCCCTCTGAAATCTGCCCACTCCTCGGTCCCCAAACCACACATAGACAAACACACAGGGCCATGAATATTTCAGTACAACTCAGCCCTTCAGATCAATACAGGCAACTCTCAAGTTCTATTGATTTTTCAGAGGTTTGGCTCACAGGGGTGATAAAATATTTCTCAAGTTATGAAACCTGAGCTCAGGAGCTTTTGCCGATGCCTCAGCATTTACCAGACACATCCCTCTCCCCTCCATGTGGATTTATGACTAAGCAATAAGTCCTGGAAAGGTGGGCACTGCCATCCCATAGGGCCCACTTAAGGTCAAAAAGAGAAATCAGGGTGGTCCTTCAGGTCGCCAAACTTCTGTTTTCTGAGGTAATCACTTATTCTGTCCCCTCCAAGTCCTTATTCCAAGATTCATTAGGCAGTGAGTGAAATTCCCTTTCAGCATCCCCTGTAAGCTGTCAGAGAGAAAGGGACACCAAAGCAGACACCAAATAAAGCAACTCCCTGCTGAGGCAAGGGAGTTAATCCTCTCCATATGGAAAGGAAATACACTTAATTATGTATTTATGCATGTCATTTCAGGCTTATATCTTGTTTCACTTTCATCCACAATGATCCAAACCTATTTCAATATAATGAGTAAACATTTCTGGGTTTACAGTAACAGAAGCACACGGTCACTCACCATTTCCCAACCATTTCCTTGCAGTTCAGAGCAGTTTTTATGTGTCCTGGAGCAGCACCCAGGGAATGTGACTGTAAGGTGTTTATAATCACAAGACCCAGAAGAGCTGGCCCCAAAGAGCTTAAAACTGAGCTGAAAAAGCATTTTGAGAGAGAAGAGGTAATCTGTGGATGCTGCTTGCAATATTCCAGTTATTCCCTCTCAAAATGGGTATCTCTTCATAACCAAAAGTTACATTTTTGATCCAGTGGGTTGCCTACAGTCCAACACAGTCAGTCAGGGACTGAGGTCATTTGCTGGCCCCACCAAGAGACCTGGTGTATGCGAATTATGGATCTTAATTTGCTTTTTGGTAGTTCAGGAGGAGAATCCTCTCTGTTTCATTCTCTAAAGCTGTTTTGATTATTATTAATATTAAGGGTTTTTTTTACCCAGAAGCACCGAGGCGTTTTAAGGGCCAGGGACACCCTGTGCTCCCTGTTGTCCCTCAGGTAGTAGGAAAATGTCCCAAACAGCCCCTGCCAGTTACAGAGAAGGTTTCAGGGGGCATAAATAGCGGAGAAAAGAGACCTGTCCAGATCCACAGGCCAAGGAAAGGGGGGACCCTAAGAGACATAGCCAGAGCTGCAGCCTGCAATTAAAAAAGGAGAGAAAGGACATTTTCCAAGTGATTCACAAAGAAAAGGATTTGTGTGTGTGGGCAAAGACCCACTGGCCCAGTAACACTGCCCTGATCTGTGCATGACCTCAAGAGAGCACCTGAATTGCACTGAGACACCCAGAAAAGCTCGTTTAGAGACCCTTCCCCAGGTGCCAGAGCTTGGCATGCGAGTCCAGCTTGCCCAATTCCCTCTTTTCCCCTGTGTGATGGTCTTTTATGACTTTCAGGACGTCAAACACAAAAAACAAGCCCTTAATTTCATTTCTTGAAGCCAAACCTGGCTTTCACCCCCTTCCTGGTGAAGAGCATCCATTATCTCCCTCATTTAAAGGTGTTCCAATGGGTTCTGCAGCCCAGCCCAGTGAAACTCTGCTGCTGCCTCCCAGATTGGCACTTCAAAAATGCAAGCTCACATCACCCCATCCCCATCCAGCCCTCCCCTGGCAGCAATATCTGGGAAGAATCCTCAGTCAGTTAAAACCTACCTCAAACCCCCACACTGGCCATCTCTAATCAAATTACACTTCTCAAGCTGTTCACTCCTCAAACCCCCTCAAATGCTTTCTAATATTTTTCCCACAACTGGTGTTAAACTGTAATTGCTTGCTACATCTTTTTGCCCCTATTGAATAATTGGTGTTAGTTTTGCCACTTTATAGTCCTTGAGAATGTGACCTGTCATTATAAAGCTTCTAAAAAATTTCCGTTAACACTTCCCAGTTTTCTCTCCTTTATTTCTCCCTGCAGCAATGGATGTGCCCTCCCTGAACCAGATACCTGATCTACCTTTGGAGCATAAAAAACCTTTCAGCAATAATTTTTGCAGTCATTTACACAGTAACACCTCTAACATGCCTGGGAATAGAGAGTCAGGTCTTTAATGGATGTAAACTGGCAGAGCTCCACTGATTTTAATGGTTACCTTGGTTTGCACCACTTGGAGGGTTCACTGAGAATTTTTGCACATTTACAAGCTCAGACAAGCTTATTTCTCATTATTTAAAAGGCTCAGCTTGAATACTGCATAGAAAATCAAACTTGAGTGATCAGAGCAGCTGTTATTAAATAAGAGATTTCCAGACTAAGTGGAGACTGTATTTCAGGACATGCCTAATGGGAGGTCTATTGAATCTATCAATATCCTCAATTATCTCCTTGAACTGGACCCTCAGTTCATAAGTTCAGTGCCTCATCTTCCAACATGCCAAAACCCCCACATTTCCAGTGGCAGATTTGTGGGCTGGGACGTGCAGAAGATGGCATTTTGACAGCCATAGCCAGGAGGATCCTCATTTGGATAAGTTATACACAAGGTTCCCTTTGGAGAGGAGGGATTTGAATACAGAAAATGTTCTGGAAGTCTGGTATTTCCTAGTGCAATCACAAACTTCCATAGCCTTTTCCTTCAGCAGGTTCTTGGAGAGTTTCAGCAGTGGCTGGTGCTCTGATTCCCATCTCCCAAATCCCTGAATCTCAGCTGGTATTTATGGTTCTCTTAACACACACATGTAACCTGTTGCTATGGCTGGCAGGACCTTTGCACACTTACTCTCCAAGCCCCAGTGTCCAAGAATACTTAAATATAAAATATTTAAAGCACATTTCTTGACCAAGGATTGCCCAAACTCTTTATAAAATGGATGGAATTCCTCAGCAGTCCTGAGCTTGTCCATTCCTCCTTCCCTGAATGTTCCAGCCCAGCTTCACATCCCGTTTTCCCAGCTCTGGCAAGGGGGAAGGCAGCAGGATCCAGCACTGTTGCTCCAGCTCCACAGTAGGTTGACCCCCTGGCCTCTTCCAGCAATCCCTAATTCCTGGCGTTACATGATTCCTAATGGCACTTTTTTGGCGCTGGACAGGGCAGAGGTCAAGGTCTGGAATGTCACCAGAGCTGCTACTTAACAGGGACAGACAATTAGGGGATTGTCTGGGTGAGGGAGCTCCAGGCTGGGTGTGATAAACTGCAATCAGCCCTGGGAGGTGATAAGAACAAGCTGCCAAGCCACTGGGCTTCCCTTTCCAGCCTCCTTCTTTTCTGGCATCTCTGGAGTTCCCCCTGCCCTGTGCTGCTCCTTCCTGCATCTGCTGCTCCCCATGCCAGCTGTGGGCATCCAACTGTGCACAAAACCCTTCACCAGCCTGCAGCCAGAGGATTGGGGTTGGGCCATTTGCAGACATTATTTATACTTATTGTGATGTTATTAATGCAAATACAGAACTCCTAATCCTAAACTAACACCCATTCCCTGACAGACACACACACCCCACAACCACTTGCAGAAAGGAGCTGAAAAGGCATTCCCAAAGCCCAGAAAAGCACATTAAGCCACTGAGTTACTGCACTTTAAATAAGAAAACTAACCCAAAATAACTGGGCAAACCATTATTCCCAAGCATCTCAGGCTGTTTGTCACATCTAAATTATATGTTTAAGATGACCAAACCCCATTTATTCCTGGTTAGAGGTGGGGAATAAATATCNTCCCATTTTTTTTTTTTTTTTTTTTTTTTAAACTGCAAAATACTGATAATGACATTACAGTTCTCTAACACCTCTAATTCCAACAATCTCCCAGTATTTTTTTGTGGCCCTGGTTCACCAAAAAAATGTAATCACAGAATTAAAATCCCATTTACTCCAGCAGAATGTACTCAAGTGCTTTGCTGAACTGGGGGACTAAACTATTAAAAATTTACATGCCCACAAGGCAGGAATTATCTATCCTGGTTCACAGAGGAGAGGAAATGAGGCTTGCAGAGAAACTCCCTCAGACCTCCACTTGGTGATTCAAGGTATGTCCAAATCAAACACAGGGATGCACAAGGATCCAAAAACAACAGACTGGAGGCAGACCCTGCTTTAAAGAGTTTGATGTGCTCATCCCTGAGCCACAGAGACCAGACTTGAGTGGAGAAGAAACAAGACCATATGGGAGGGATGAGTCCATGGGCACTGAATATGAATAGTCTGGAGAAATTACATTAATTGCTCTTTTCCCTCAGAACTGGCACCCAGTTTTTGCTTTAGACCTGGCAAACCGACACTAACTCATCCGAAATCCAAATCTTGCCTCTGGGTTTTCAGAAGGATTTATGGAAATCTGAGCCTTTTCAAGTTCTAGAGCCAGCAGGAAAAGCCTCGTGGATGTGTGCCTTACCCAGAGCTGTTTTACAGGACCTTCTCAAGCAACACACAAAGTCCTGGGAATCCTTCCCTCCAGTTTCTAAGTGGGACTTGGGAAGAAATGCATC
Organism: Promerops cafer; assembly: GCA_013398275.1. Classification (NCBI taxonomy): domain Eukaryota; kingdom Metazoa; phylum Chordata; class Aves; order Passeriformes; family Nectariniidae; genus Promerops; species Promerops cafer. The sequence goes on along the minus strand of VZSE01001758.1, from coordinate 222,714 downwards.
TCCTGAGGATCCTCCTCGTGTTTTACACCGAGCCAACCCACACCTGGAGGGAGAGACTTTTCAGCCTCTGTGCTGTGTGGGTACAACCCATAAACCTCACAGTTCCCTCCCTCACCATCCCTTCTCCCTGCCTTGCTTTAAGGAGCTCCCAATAACCTGGGGCAGAGGAGCAAACTCCACGCAGAGTGAATATTAGGCAAGGACAAATTCTCTCTTACATAAGCCAAAGTTAAGAGAATATCCAGGACATGTTTTATTTACATTCCTCAAATAAGGCACTTGGGACTTTTGGGGTTTTGTGGGTTTGGTTTTTTGTTTTTTTTTCCTTTTTGTTTCAAACCAACTTTTGTTGGATGAGTTTGTCTGAAAATTTCTTGTAAAGCCCTGAACAAGTTCTGCTGAGCAAATCCAGGCCTGCATTTAATATTCTCAAGCTTCCAAGGCACCTTCCTGCACCATAAATGCACCGTCATGGAGCAGTGCAAAAAAGGAGGGGAATGAGTCAGGGCTGGTCATATCCAAACTATTAAATGTAAAACTTCTGTTTGTGAGCCTCAGAGGCTTCTTAAAGTGTGGGGGACGTCATCAGTCTGACCATGCTGGGGGCTGTGGGTTGTTTAAAGCTTGGTGTAGCACAGTTTCTTTGAGGTTCAGACCCACTTAAGCCCTGCCTCATGTGAAGTGAGAGGTTCTATAAAAACTGGGAAAGAATGGCTCACTTGGAAACCATCTGTTCAAATGTTCTTTGTCATCTAAACCAGTGACAGACTCAGATCCAGAGGAGTCCAACCACTACTAATGAAAGGGTTGCCAAGGACTGAGAGAATGGAGAAGTGGAAGTTGTTATCCACCAGCTACAGCTCTGTCTGGCTCAAATTCTGGAAGAATTTCTTCACAAAAAGGGTTGTTAAACATTGGAATGAGCTGCCCAGGGAGGTTTGGAGTCCCCATCCCTGGAAGTGTCCAAGGAAGGCCTGGATGTGGCACTCAGTGTTCTGGGCTGGGGACAAGGTGGGCATCGGGCACAGATGGATGACCTTGGAGGGCTTTTCCAACCTCATGTTTTTCCATGATTCTCTAAAATTACTCTGGGATTCCAAAGACCAAGTCGGACTCTGCCTTTCTTTTCCTGAAATGCCTGATGCAATAGGAACCTACTCTATGATAATTTCCATTGCATTATAAACAATAAAAGATGAGTGTTTGTAGAGCCTGGGCAGAATTTAGAGCTACACTGGGTACAAACCTTCAGCTTCTCTTGTTGCTTCTGTGCTGGGTGTTAAATCAGCTGCCACTGGTACAATTCTCCAGCAGAAAGAGGCCCTTCCTCCTCCCTTCATATAATTTGACCCCTGGGGCATCAGAGCTTTCTCCTCTGCAGCTCTTGCCCATCAATGCATCTCTTTTCCCCTTCAACTCATTCACACTCTCTTCTAAACTCAGCTGGAAGCATCTCTTTTCCCCCTTGCCCATGACTCTTAATTTCTCTCTCCCTTGGCAGTTATTTAACTCATTAACTGAATTAATTTTAACCCTAAAGCACTTTGGGTGAATAGATTTTATGAAAGATCTGATGTGAAATGAAGTCTTGGGGGCCTTTTTTGGCACTGTAGGTGCACAAAGGAGCCTCAGTGTGCCTGAGAAGCAGACCCTTATTTCCTGATTTCTATGTGGAGTTGAATCTCAGAGTGACTCCCAGATTCCATTTAATGACAAAGTGGCTCTTTGATTGATAAAAGTCCCATGCCTCTGATGCAGACTAAATAGCCAAGCATCCTGAACAGTGGAAAAATTATTCTTGGATCTGTATGAAATGAGGTTCTCCATCATTTTCCCACACTTGCTCCTTAGAAAAATTCCTTTTCATTTTAAAATGCTGTTTTATTAGGAAATATTAAGAGCAGAGGAGACTCCAACACGGTGGTTTTGCACTTTGCTCTGAGAGGTAGCTGTTTGGCAGGGAAAAACCCCAGAAAGTCAACAGAGAAATAACATGGAAGTTGCCCTACAGATTGTTTATTTTGCTTAGGTGCACTGGTGGCTTTGAAAAGCAGTTTAGTTTCTCTTTCAGGTCAATAACACTTTTGTTCACCAAAATTGCACTGGAGACAAGACTCTACCAACAGGAGGTATTGATTGGAGGCTGCCAGCACCCAAAAAGGAGCATTTTCAGCTGGCTGGGCAGCCTGGTTTCTGAGGCTACAATTTTCCACATGAATGCTGGGATGAGGAGGAAGGGAGCCTGCAGGAGTGTGATGGGAAGGAAAGGGAATTATGGCTGCTCAGTGCCGTTTCCATAGACATTCCATGACAGGAACACAGCTCCTGACTGGCAACTTCATGGGATTCAGACCATCTTAACTCAGATATATCCACAAATGTATACATTTTTATATAATTGCCTATATTCTAAAATGATGGTTATTGTCCACGCTGCTCTTTGGAACTGAGAAATTCATTGTAGCCAGACCATCCTTTCCAGAAGCAGCCAATTTTCCCTGCAATTTAAACTGTTTGGGTCTATCAGAAATCCCAACTTTAAAGAGCATTTCTTCACCAATGAAACAATTAGAGAACAACAGAACTAAGAGTGGCCCATAAAATCACATTCTGTTTCCCATCCCTGCCACCTACTCACTGAATCACCTCGAGCAAATCACTTCCCAAATCCTTTTTTTATTCCCAACCCTTCCCTGCTCAGACCAGCAGCTGCTTGGGACAGGGCCACTGGATGTGAGGTGAGCAGGTTTAATGTCATGATGGCGCTGCATCTGAACAATGTTCCCATGAAAATACAAATACACAAAGTGACTGGAATGTGCCCCATCCCTGTGGGTGTCCAAGGCCAGAATGGAGGGGGTTTGGAGCAACGTGGGATAGTGGAAGGTGTTCCTCCTGTGGCAGGGGCTGGGATGATCTCTTTCTAAATAATTCTATGATTTATGATACAAATAATGGGAAAAAAAAGTCCTGGTTGGCTGCTATTCTGTTTTCCTGAAAGGAAAATCAGCACCTATTTGAAGACCAGTTTGGCACACAAAAGCTTCAGCCCATTTTTTATGATAACATATTTATTTCAGTGTGTTTGAAAGCTTCATGAGCTTCTGCAGCAGGACCAAGTTTCCAGGAAAAGAGATAAAAGTAGCAGGAGCACACTGCTGATGGGCTTGGAAAAAGTGGGGAAAAAAGGAAGAGCAGGGGGAGAAAAAAGGAACCTCTCTGGAACTGCTGCTATTTTCTCCCTCACAGCCTCTCACACACTTTAATCAGAGGCACTGAAGACCCTGCTCTAATCCTCTCAGCACAGGTGACCTCGCAGCTCTTTCCTCACCTGTAATTCCTGGATTTCAGCTCATTTCAGAGACTGCTGTAAAATGACCCCTGGTCAGAGCTCAAAGCCAAAGAGGACGCCCTGCACCACGGACACGTCGTCCCTTTGTCCCTGAGACACGGAGTAAATTGACCCCAAACCCAGCCCTGGAGCTGCTGGTGGTTTTCCCTGGAAGCAGAAAATAAGGAGCAGGGCTGAGGAGCTGAGCCAGAGTAATTTGGGCAGTTATTCTTTGCCTGAAAGGTGATCCTGAACTTTTATCCCCTTCTCGTTAGTGGCATCATTCAATCAGTACGACTCAGCCTCTGAGTGAACGGATTGCAGCCATCCAGGGAATTCCTCACTCCAGCCAGGAAATGTGGGGTTTGTTAGTTCAAACAGCATCTGTAGGAAGCTGGTAAACAACAGCTGAGATGATGAAAGATCACATCAGCCCCTTGCTTTGAAGTAGAAGATATTAAAACCACGAGTGCAGGAGTTCTTATTCTAGCTTAGCCCCCCCCCGCCTGCTGATCCCTGAGAACCAGGCATGGCTCTGGCTGCTGCATAACAAGGTGGATAATAAAAATCCATAAAAATATCAACAAGACACTTGGAAGTGACATGAAAAAGCAAGGGAGGCCTATTTCTGGTGATGCTGCCATTAAAGGCAATTTGTTACTCAATACCTGGAATGAAATCAAACATCCTTCCAGGCCGAGAGTGACATTTCCAGTCTCAAAAATTTAGGATGTGTCGTCACCTGGATTGGCACATTATGGATATTCAGAGGCAGAGCTATTAGCATTGTTTGTACACAGAGTCAGCATCAAGAGCAAGGACAAGGGGTCATATTTTAACAGACTCATGAGGCACTGAGCTGTGAATTCTCCCATTTGCAAAGTCAGGGATATTTTTGTTATTAATTATGAAGGTACAAAAACAAGTTGAGGAGCCTCTGCAGGGCTGGAAGTCAATGCCTACCATGGACTTGATGGCCCTGTGGGTCCCTTTCAACTCAGCTTGTTCTGTGATTCCCTAAAGCTGCTGGAAAAGCCATGGACACAGTTGCTCCTGGAAGTTCTTTCCAGCTGCCTGGACAGCACCTGAGATCCAGAGCACACATCCCTGTCAGCCCTGTCATTTCAGCCCACTCCAACCACACCAGATCTCCTCACCCACTCCCTACCCAACATCTGCTTTTCCCACTGTTATAGATAAGTAGTGTGATAGTTGGCTCTCACAATTAAGGGTGAATATGTTAAGGAGGTTCTCTAGATGATAGGAATGTTTCCCTCCCCCATACATTGTTATCATGGGATAGTCCCAGTAGGGGGGTATTTGGGAGGGTTGGCTTGTTCCTTTGGCAGCTCCTGACTTCCAATCAAGGTGTGAGAAAGTGATCTCCAGCACTGAGCAGTGAAGGAGAAGCTGACTGACAAGACCTTGGGAAGGGCTGGGGTATAAAAGGCAGAACATCCATTTTGTAGATGATCACATGGTGGTTGAGCCCTTGCTCCCAGTGCTGTTTGCTTCTCCTTATCCAATCTCCTGTTGTATTTTACTAAGGTTTTTAATAAACCTTTTAAAATAAAAAGGTGAGCATCGTTTTTCTCACACCACCTCTCCTAAATCCCCTCAGCCTTTGGTTCTTTGCTCCCCTTCTCTTCCCCTGCCATCAAACTCTCCATCTTGATTTTTCCTCTGAGCTAATTAATCCCATCATGTTTTCTACTCTTGAAAGAAATGGCATCTCCAGAATCCAGTGGATAAAGCACTGGCCTGAGATGGTGGAGGCCCCTTAATTCCAGGTCTCCAGTGGTGCTGCAGTGCAGTCGTTTCCCTCTCTCAGCCATTCTGCTATAAAACAAGAACAATTTACATCTTCATTTGCAAAATGCTTTGAGATCTCGACATGAAAGAGCCAAACAGCAAGAATGAATAATAAATGAGAGCTACAGGACAAGAGACAGGTTTATTCCTGGTCCTAACATGCCGAGTGCAATATTTTTATCTATGTAAATATTTTTCCATAATAAATGATTGTTAGTAACTGCTTTATCCCNTTTTCTTTTTTTTTTTTTTTTTTTTTTTTTTTTTTTTTTTTTTTGGTGTTGTTTTTTTGTTTGTGTTTTTGTTTGGTTTGTTTGTTTGTTTGTGGGGTTTTGTTAGGTTTTTTTTGTTTGTTTGTTTTGTTGTGGGTTTTTTTTTAGTTGTTGCTGTTTGTTTGGTTTGGTTTGGTTTGGGTTTTTTTGAAGCCTTGAGCTTTCAAAATTGCCTGGTCAGGGAGACCTCTGAAAAACAAAACCCTGATGATGTGGACTCTCTTTCTAGTGCTACTGTACAACCCCTTGTCCCCCAGAAAAGGACCTTAAATTGTGTATTTAATATGTATCCAGGCATCATTACAAGGGTGGAATAAGCACATAAAGTCGAATTCAAACTACTTGTGTTCGTATGTCAGGAGGTGCCTGAAAGCTGAAATACTCAGAGGCCACCTGATTTGTTTGATTAGATACCTTTCAGCACATTAAAATACATTTATTTAGGATGCCATGACGCTTACAGAGAAAAACAAAGCGCTTTAGGGTTCAGCACATCCAGATTCTGCAGAAAACAAACATCTCAGGCCCTGACCCCACAATAAACCCCGCACCAGCAGCGCTGGCTATTCAGTAGAGCTGGGTTTGTGACTCTAAAATCTTAAATTTAACTGCTGTTCCCAAATGAAGGAGGGATAAAGGATGTGGATAAAGGGTTAGACAAAGCTTGGAGCAACCTGGGATAGTGGGAGGCCTCCCAGCCCATGGCAAAAGGTGGCACTGATGGGATTTAAGGTGGATTCCAACCCAAACCATTCCATGATTCTATAATTCTGTGGAAAGCATATGTTCCAGAGGCTCCATACAGCCATCAAGGAGCCTCATTCCTACTGGTTTGGTAGGGAAGATTGTGATGACAGGCTGCAGGACCCTTAGTTTGAAGCCCCAGGATGGATTGGAGCCAGCAGTCCCTGCTCCCCTTCCCCTGTGTCCCCTCCCTCCGAGGAGGCCTCAAACCACCCCAAGTGCCTGAGCATGGACAGGAGCCCAGCCTGGCACCAGGTGATGGGTTGTTAATTACTGGTGATGCATTCCACAGCCTCCCCTCAGTTCCCATTCTGGGATGGAAAACGAGGCATTTTCCCTGCTCCAACCAGGGCTGCAGTAAAAGGCTGAGCACCAACAGGGCCAGGTTTTGCTTCTTAGTGCAGAGCACGTGCTCCAGGGGCTGGGTGCTGGAAAAACAGGGCTCAGCTTGGGATAATCCTGACCCAAACACTGCTGTTGTTCTTTGAGATGTCTCTTTTCCAGCACCGGGTCTGATTCCATCAGCCTCGAAATGTAGGGTGTGAAAACAAATCTGTTCAAGTTCCTTCTCTCTGATTGCAAGACTTAGCGCCTCTGCAGAATGAGCAGGGAGAGCAACACACGCTCTGCAAATGAATTAATTAGACCTCAGGAAAGAATGTGTGGGCTTGGAGGAGGGTCTGAGCGAGCAGTTTGTGAAGTAATAATGGGTGAAAATAATTAAGTTGCATTCCCCAGCACCCGGAACAGGACAGATCAGAACAGCCAGGGCAGAGAGAAGAGTGCTGGATGATGCTCTGGTCACCAGGAATCTCTTTGAAATGATTGTGGGCTGTCAGAACATGCTTGGCTTCAGTCACCCCCTTCCCCAACCCAAAGGTATCTGCCTGCATTATGGGGCTGCAAGTAATGCCATAAAACAAAAAAAAAATCCAGTTTCATTTGACTCCTGTTGCTCTGTACACCAGGGCTGCCTGCTTTACAAGTCTGCTAGAGTGAAATAAAAAGTAAGACTTCCTGCATGTCTGCTCCACTTCTCAAGGTTATGAGGCAGAGAAAAAAAAAGCATCAGTAATTGCTTTACATATAAATGTGAAAACAATTTTAGAACTCCCTGGCCCTGCATCAACATTCATGTGCCTTTTACCAGCTCTGAACTGGATGTTATCCTAACTTTAGAGCAATGATAAAGGAAATGGTTCTGCTCCACAGCTCTAGGTTAACCTGTTTACATCCAAGTATTTGCAGAATTACTCTTTTTCCCCTCGAGGTGCTGCTGGGGATGCTCAGGGCTCTGCAGTTTGTTTCATTTGGTGAGGGGTAACAACATAAAAACCTGAGACCATCTCCCTTGGCCATGATCCACCCCAAAGCTGTGGAAAGGAGCAGAAGGAGGAATCCAACACGTGAATTACAGCAGCCACAAGTATGGACATAACATCAGTGTGTGGTGCTCTTATAGTTTATATTAATGCAGAAAGTACAGTACAGAAAGAGGAAGATGCTCAGTTGTGTGTATTTCATTAAGTCCATCATGGAAAGCCAAATTCTATGTGGCTCAAAGGCAGGAAAACTTGCCCCAAAAGAACTGAATGGGTTTAAACCCCAATACAATTTTATTATTTCAGAGCTGATCCATCCACACAAACCAGCCCCACATTCTGCTGCATCCATCAGCAACAGAGCACACGCTGCACCAAGGGAAAAAGAAAGTCAATACTATGCAATTAAAAATATTCCTTCTAACTAGCAGCAACCTGTCGTTTCCTTTGGCAAAGACAGCCAAAAGCTTGTACAGTACAAACATAACAGAAGTAAAGCGAGTGGACATTCTCCTTCAGCATTCATAAGCAAACCCCGGGGAGCTGAGTGCCACTTGAGGGAGAGACAAAGCACTTACCTCAGTGTACTGCAGTGCTAGAAACCATTAAAAATAAAAACCCACCAGCATCCAGCAGCCCAGACGCTGCAGCTCCTTCCCCTGCCTGCTTGGGATGGCCCTGCACCCCAGTTCCTGCTCTGGGAACTCCTGTTAAAGCACTCCAGATCAGTTAGAGCTCTTGGAAAGAAGATCAAAATTCAGAAGATGTATTAATTAATGCATTGGCCAGTGCAGGGCCAAAGGCAGGGTTGGATTCTGACTGTGGAGGAAGTCCTGGTAGCCTGGTAGTGCTTTGTGGCCAGGCCTTGTGCAAACCCACTGTTATTCTTTGGGATCTGCAAAACTCCTCCCATGGGCCCAGGAGCCTGTAGAATTATGTGCTGGATTTTAAGGCCAGCAGTGCCATCATTTAACTCCTTCTCCTGGGCAGCTCAGGCTGGAGAATTCTCCCAACACCCTGAGCTCACCAGCTCCTGATGCTTTCCAGAAAGTCACTCAGTCAAACAGTGGAGAAGAGGAAAGGCTGAGATTCCATCACAGTTGTTGTACCAGGAGCAAAGGCTAAGTTTAAATATGAGACAAACTAAACTTCAGCCAAAATAATGCTATCCAAAAAGAGGATTTTTTTCCCCTCTGCTCTCTATGCCCCTACACATTCCCAAAAAATCCCCCTGAGCCAACTATTACTTTTCAGGTGAAAAGAAGTGAAGAATTAGAAAGTCGAACACGGGATATATGTGGAACAAAAATACATGAGATATTTGTAATAAGCTGCAGTTTGATGTTCTCCTGTCCTTTTACACTGGGCTTGCATTTCTAAAGGGAACAAATCCCAGATCCTACTCCATGAGCACGGCAGGGTCCTCCTGTCTCTGGATGTGGCTGGTTACAGATGCTGAGAAGAAATTTTCAGTGCAATCAGTAATATTTGCACACACTCAAGTTATTTTATTCCCCTTCCTCACCCCCCTCATTCTTTAACTCTTCTACTCATTATGTCATATTTAAAATTTAAAAAAAAAAATGCACGGTGACAAATTTAAGTGTCTGATCCAAAGGCAAGGAAAGGCTTCCCTGAAGGTGTCTTTTTAGTCCTGTGGAATCACCAGCACAGGATTTAAGAGTTTTTGTGTAAAGCTCTGGAGGTGCAGATACTAAATCCCCCCATCTTGAGGAAATCAGAAACCATGGGAAATGGGGAGTGTTTAATTCCTAAGGAGAGCAAAAGACCAACAGTAAAACCAAGCTGGACTTGGACCTGAGCCATCAGGGGCCAAAGGACCCAGCCTGAACCCTGCCCAGCTCTGATTTAGTGCTCAATGAAATCAATTATTGATTTTCACAGGAACTGGAAGACATCTTCTGTGAGTTGCCCAAAGGGACACAGGAAGTTTATGGCAGAGCTGAGAATCAGCCCAGCTCCCCAGATGTCCCATGTAACCATATGTCCATGTGTCCTTTCAGATTTCCCTGTCTCATTTTCAGAAGCCATTTCCCCCCAGCTCTGCCCCCCGGCTCTGATGGGAGGGAAGAGATGGCACTTTCCCTCTCCCAGCCACGCTCTGTCAGCTCCCTCTGCCACTTGGGATGTGCTGTCGCTTCCATGGAAACAGAATCATGAATCTTTTTGCCAGGAAATGCTTCCAAACTGCCTTCATTTTTTTGTTGTTCTTTCTAGACATGTCTGCTGCATGTGCACACTGAGGCTGTAGGACTTTACTGTTATTTAATGTAGAAATGTCCTTTTGGGGAACCAAATTGTGTGCAACATTAATTTAAGTGGAAAATATCCTTTTTTTCTCAAGGATTTTCCCTCTTCCACCTGGGGATCCTTTGCCAACTTTGGCCTTGTAGTTTGGATGGCACTTGGGTATTAAAATATTCACTGATTTCTCTGCATCTGTCATGGTCAAGAGAAAAGAGCATCACAGAATTATGGAATATCCTGAGCTGGAAGAGAACCACTGGGATCATCCAGTCCAGCTCCTGGCAGTGCACCGACACCCCAAAATCCCACCCTGTGCATCCCTGGCAGTGCTGTCCAAATGCTCCTGGAGCTCTGGCAGCCTCGGGGCCGTGCCCATTCCCTGGGGAGCCTGGGCAGTGCCAGCACCCTCTGGGGCAATCCCAAGGATCTCTCCCACAGCAGATCCAGGTACAACCCTGTAGTTCACTCTCAACCCTCCTATCAACAGGAGGATCATTTTCCATGCCCTTGTTAAGTGCTGGGGGTTAGGACTGGAAGGATGTGGAGCTGCTGGAGAGAGTCCAGAGGAGGAACCAAGGGCAGGCAGCACCTGAATGTAAGAAGTGCTCCTATTTCCGGAAGCATCCAGAAATTCCAAGTTGATCCTAGAAAGAGGTACATGGATTTAGCAGAATTTCAAAACTCAGTGTGATACAAGTGCTCAGGAGAGCAGACTCCTGGTCTAAAACCATTATACAGAATTTTCATGGAATCCTAGAATCCTGGAATGGTTTGGGTTGGGAAGGGACCTTAAAGCTCATCTCGTTCCACCTCCTGCCATGGGCAGGGACACCTCCCACTATCCCAGGCTGCTCCAACCTGACCTTGGACACTTCCAGGCATGGGGCAGCCACAGCTCCTCTGGGAAGTCCATCCCAGCCCCTCACCACCCTCACAGGGAAAAATTTCTTCCCAATATACCACCTAACCCTGCCCTCTGGTAGTGGGAAGCCATTCCCCCTTGTCCTGGCACTTCAGGGCCTTGGAAAAACTCTCTCTCCATCTTTCCTGTTGGCTCCTTCAGGTCCTGGAAGGCCACAATTAGGCCACCCCAAAGTTTCTCTTCTCCAGTCTGAACAATCCCAACTGCCTGAGCATTTCCTCCCTGCAGAGCTGCTCCATCCCTCTGATCAGCTTCCACTTCTTGGAGAAAAGAGAAACCAGGATAAGGATAGGAGTGACCAAGGTGACACAAACCCCTGTGGGAGCAGTTTGTGGAGCCAACGCTGAGAAGGGTTGAACTATTGGAATCATGGAATTGATAGGGTTGGAAAAGATCTCTAAGACCATCAAATCCAGCTTTCAACCCAACACCACCACGTTCACCACTAAACCAAATCTTCCAGAGCCACATCCACATTTTTTGAACACTTCCAGGAAAAGAGAAGCTGTAGGAACAGAGGAAACTTTGCTTTCTCATGTCCTTGGACCAACTTGCCGCGCACAACAAATGATTTTGGCTGCCAAGGAGAATTCTCCCACTGCTCCATCTGCAATGCTGAGCGATCCACAGAAACCACCGTGTTGGTTTCATGTCTCACAACAGCCTAGGGGAAACTTTACTCCTTTCTTTTTTTCTAATTCCATTCCTATTTCTTCCAATTTCCCCTCCATCTTGCAAACAATTAATTATAACGCTACACCTCAATTATATATTACCAACTTTGGGGAGCACCAAAAAAAAAAAAAACAACCAACTTAAAAATTCTGAAAGGCTGAGCTGTCAAGACTGGGGAGAAGCAGCTGTTTTGGAAATGTTGCCTTTTTCTTTGTTCCGAATGCTATTTAAACATTGGCAGGGGGCCTCATTAAAGATGAATCGATGAATTAGTAAGTAGTGTTGTAGCCAGAAGAGACAGCATGTGCTCCTGTGGTGAAAACAGATTTACACAAAAGAAAGGAAGGGGGGGAGAAAATACCCCCCTCTCAATGTGCAACAAAGTCAGTGTTTTCAATATTCTATCAGGGCTGCGCCAATCCCGGGCAGGATTCATCAGAATTTCCAATCTAAATTCATATTTGGGGGGTTAGAAGTTGGAACTGGCTGCGAAGTTTCCTCTGGGCTAAAATGGAATAGATAAGTTTGGAGCCCCAGAGCATTTTGGTTACCAAAATGTTATGAAGTGTGAAATAATAATAATTAGGGGTATGGCATGGGAATCACAAACCAGATATAATCCAGCTGCAAAAGCAAAGAGAGATATCAGCTCAACCACCACCACTGATGTCTGCAGGCGTTAACATGGAAATAGCACCTCACTTTTGGCACCAGACTTCAAGGGAAGTCCTGGAAAAAGGATCAGCTTCAGCCATGGAACTGCAGGGGGGACCCACAGGGTCCAGGATGACGAGGGGAGAAGCATCAAGGGACAGACCCTGAGTGGAGCTGCTTGTCTGACTCTGAAATGCAAAGAAGTCCGGGACAAAAGGCCTGTCACAGCTCCTGCCCCCAGCACGGGACTTGTTCTGACCTTTCCCTCCTGCTCCAGCTCCAGGAGATGTAAAACAGGAGCAAAGTGGATGTTCCACACCAGAGCAAGGGGAATGGAGCTCCCAACGTGCCTGCAATGCCACCTGCATGTCCCCACCTGGCCCTGGGTGTGGCATCAGACACCTGGGCACCAAGCTCCCCATCCTTTTGTGCTACCAGAGACCCTCTCATGTCCCCCCTTCACACACAACCTCTCCAAGTGTCCCCAGACACTTCCCCAAATGCCCCAGACACCTCATTATCAGCTCAACACCAAACTGAGAGCAGCCAGAACCTGAGCTCTAATTTTGGTAGCACAAACCATATCCAAGCACCACCTGAATATTTTTTCAGAAGCCCCAAGATGTTCCTGAGGAGCATTTCAAAGAAAAACATGAGATTCTCCAGTATTTTGTCATTCAAAACCAAACCATGACAATTCCAAAGTCACTAGAAGTTGCACCTGTATTTTAAACCAGTGGAGTAGAAGGAGCTTGCAGAGAACCACACAATCCCAATCCCATATTGCTCCATGAGACTTCATTTCTCTGATAATAATTTGACCTCTGCCAATTAAGAGAGACCTGAAATTTTGGGGTTTTTCTGGAAAATTATAGGAGAAACTATGGGAAAAAAATCCATTATTAATAAATAATTAATTACTGATAATCCACTATTATCACCTGTGTGCTGCTAATTCCTTCTCTCTTTGTGCTGGGCACAATAGGCAGAGGATAAATGAAACATTTACACAGTCCAGAGAATATTTTAGATAACTTAGTGCTTATATTTGCTCTGATTTTTTATCTGAGTTCTGAAAGGGGAGAATTGAGGTTCAAAGAGGTTTTGTGATTCACTCAAGGTCACCCTGGGAGTCTCCAGCAGAGCCACCAGCTGCAACCAGAGTTCCCATATTCAATATCCTGCATCTCTGACCTGTCCTGCAAACCACAAAATGAAGGAAGACCAGAACTAGCCCCTAAACACAAGATTTCTGAGGGACTCCAGTGCATTTTAGCTCATATATAAAATACATATATAAAATACATTGCTCCAGCATCCCAGACCCCGGTTCATTTCAGATCTATCACTATTAATAAACCTCAAGAAAAGTCCTAAATTCTTATGAGACATTAGCTGGGTTTTTTACCAGAGGTCCATTTATCCTACTTTATTAAGTGTGAAGAGTCAAAATGATCAACAACTTTAAGTTTTTATCCACACCAAGGATTTGGAACAAATAAAAATTAGTGTCATTTGAGTCGATTCCTCCTCTCTTGTTGTGCTATTTTAAATCGTTTACTGTTGTAGATCTGGTGCAAGACAATTTGAATTTGAAAGATTTGGGGGTTTTTAAAGAAAAAAATAAACACTTTGTGCTGAACATCACCTGAATTACAGACCCTGAGGCAGGCTGCAGGTGGGGGACTGGCGCTGCCACAGGAGCATCCTGAGCAGGCACCAGGACTGGAATGGAGAATTCCTTCATTCCAGCACTTGAGACCTTCCCACCACCCCCTGCTGCTCCCTCAGGACCCCAAGGCAGAAGAACACACAGGGTTTTTCACCTTTGTTCTATCTCCCTCCTATGGAATCACAGGATAATTAAGGTTTGAGAAGACCCTTCAGTTCATCAAGTCCAAACATCAGCCCAGCATCACCACTGTGTTCCCCACTGAACCACGTCCTCCAGAGCCACATCCACACATTTAGGGATGTCCAGAATATTGAGAAGTCCCTTATAGAGGCTGTTGGAAAGTCCCTTTCAGAGGGAAGACCCTGATTTCACCCTCAGGTGCTCCCAGCTCTCGCCCCGTGCCGGAGGTGGAGCGCGAACAGTTCCATGTCCTCTTCACACCAACTGCTGAGACCTTGATGTCATTTTACATTTGTTATCAGGGATATGAAAAGCAGATTTTTTCTTAATTAACTTTCTGTCCTCTGACTCCTCCCCAGGTGCTCCATGCACATCATTATTCCTGTTGCCTCCCTGTGACCGTGACCCAGATTGGAGCTGGGACCATCCAGGAGGAGCAGGATCAGCTCACCTTGGGTAGCCACACCAGACCTGACTTGATGGCTTAAGTTAGAGCAGCCCAGAGGGCTCACTAAGACACCTTCAGTCTGATTGGACCCCACAGCACAGGAAAATCAGGTGCCACTAGGGTTTTTTCTCTGTTTTTTAACCCACATCTCTGCAGGAACCCATTAATTTAGAGCCTCCCTCCATTAATATTCACCACTGACAGGTAAATTCCCATCACTTTCCACCAGCTGGGGAAAAGCAAACTGGTAAAACATGGGAAAGTTTGGGTAGTAAATAGAATTTCATTCCTTAAAAATCAAATTATTTGCTTGCAAAATAAAATACCACTCAGCAGAAATAAAGGGGAGCATATTTAGACCATAAGCCACACCCTGATTTCAATGAATTACTGAAATAAAAAATATTGGGGATGGGGAAAATTCTCCAGCAAGTTGTTTTCTAGCTCAGATTGTCAAGCACCAAGAGAAATGCCAAAGGTAAGATGAAATTTGAATAATTTAAATCAAGGGGACAAAAATGCCAAAAAAAGGCTGAGAGAGAACAGCAAGAGAGAGGAAAGAAAATAAGAGTGAAAAAATTTGGTAGAGAATTACTTGGGGTTTTAATGTCTGAGAAATATTAAGGTTACAGCCCTGAAATTGTTAAAAATTCCTGCAGCAGAACATGCCTTAAAAATAAATAAATTGATAAATTAATAAATCTCAGCTCTCTCTTCTGCTAAACCACCGTGGCTCCCACTTAAACTGTTAGTTTCATCCCAGGGCTGCTCCTCTGCCTTCACTGCACTTTCCTGAGGTTGGGTCATAAAAAAAATATTGTACCTAAGAAAAGAAAAGAAAAGAAAAGAAAAGAAAAGAAAAGAAAAGAAAAGAAAAGAAAAGAAAAGAAAAGAAAAGAAAAGAAAAGAAAAGAAAAGAAAAGAAAAAAATAGAAGTACTTGGATCTATTGATTTGTGCTGTAGCAAAGCCCCTGACATTCCAGCACGATGAAGATATTGCTCTGGACCCTGTGTGCCTCCTCATACTTCTCCTCTGCTTATGAGGGTCTCCAAGGATGGTATTAAAGATATTGTAGTTCCCACTTTCCGACTCTGGGATATCAGCGAGATTCTCCTGTGTAAAGAATAATTATCAGCACTGCTGTTACCTCTAGTAAGTGTGTAATTACATGCTCTGTTTTGTGGGCTGTAGGCTGTGCAGTTTTAAATTATACAGTAATGACAAATTCTCCCTTTTTCACCACCTTCTTCCAAATAATAATAATAATCATCATCATCATTATCAACATCATAATGAAAGAAAGAAAACCCTCTTCTCTGGTAGCATTAGCAGTTTGTGTTTGCTTGTGGAATTATTTTAAGGCTGAAAGGAGCCTTAAAATCTAAAATTTTTGCTGAAAATAGAAGCAGGTTAATATGGGGAGAAGGGGAGTGAATAAAAGCACAGAAAAAGCCTTGAGAGGGAGTGAGAGCAGGAATGGAAATACATCTCATCCCATTCATCCCACGGAATCTGCCCTGCTTTTATTGGGAAGGCTGAGCAATGTCAGGAGCCAGAATGGTGTCCACAGAAAGGAAACTCTCCGTTCCCCAGCCCTAAATGGAGGGAAGCAGCTCTGGGTGAGGGGAATCAGCCCGGGCGTGATGAACCCTGTGCAGTGCAGGGTGTGTCCCCCTGGTTCAGGGATCAGATGTCACCATGCCCCTGTGCCTGACCCTGATCATCACCCCAGTTAGGGCTTCCCAATCATCCCAGTTAGGGGTTCCATATTAAAAAAAGGCCACAATCAATGTTCAGGCATCGCTGGGAGGCACCACAACCCTGCACTGTGCCCACACAAAGAAAGGACATGAATTTATTGGGACTACTCAGAAAACAAGGGATAAACCCCAAATCCATTTGCAGCTCTGCAAAAGCAGCTCAGAAAAGGAAAGAAGCCTTTCTTTCCTGAACTGAGAAGCAGCTCTTCAGCTGCTTTATTCATCTGGAAGAGAGTTAAAAGAATTGATATTTGCTGCAAATTTGGTTCATGGCTCTATTTTTATTTTCCTGCTCCCACCAAGGTTTACATATATTCATGTTCCCTTCAGGGAAAGTTTTATAGTGATTACTGGGGAGAAAGCCAAAAGGGACCTCTATAAATACACCTCAAATCACTCAAGGATTTAAATCAGATCATTTCCGTGGGTTATTTCAAGGATGAGGCTTGCAGGGTGTCCTGGGGAAAGCAATGGTTTGGATCCAATCCTCAATGAAATTCTGTAGGAATGTCACAAAATGGAAAATTCATTATGGCATTATTTTCTAAGGGGGGAGGGTGGAGGGGGGGTGTTGATTTCCAGCAGCTTTCATTCCCAATATGAGAAGCTGTAACTGCAGCACCATTCCCAAGTAAATATTCACAGGAGAAAATCAGGTAGGGTCAGGTCCTAAGGGCACCCTGGGGCTTGGGGAGCATTCTATCAAGTTAATCTTGCCTACAATGGGGACAAATAGATTAATAATTTGGGATTTTGGGTTGCAAGATGCTCTTTGGAAAGGAAAACCAGTAATTTTATTTGCAGACCAATTACAAGAGATTATCTGGAAGCCCAGGACTGTGTTTTACAACTCAGGCAGTAAATAACTCTAAAGGGATGGAAACAACTTGGGATTTACTTTCACTCCATTCCTAATAGCCTGCTAGGAATCAATTCTCCCACTGCAGCCAAATTCTGAGGCTCTGATCAGGCAACGTCCCAGGGCTTGGAATGAGCTGGACTTTGGGACTCCCCAAATAATTCTGGGATTCTGGAAATAAACAAAGAGCAAGAGAGGTGAATGAAGTACAGAGAGGGAAAAAGCACCTTCCCAGAGTCACGAGAGAATAGGGTATGGAACCAGCCCTGGAATTCGAAATTCCCTGCTCCCAGCCAGGAGTCCATGGCCTGAAAGGATTGAGCTGTCTCAGGTTTTCCAGCTACCAATGGAAGGACAAACCTGCCTGGACACTGGTACAGCCAGAGGCATTTTGGATGTTAGAAAATATCTGTAATTTTTATACTGTTTCAGGTCAGCTCTGAGGCAGAAAGAGTTTAACAGATGAGGCCAATTCATTGAATTTTGGATCCATTTGTGACTAGATCCAGCTTCTCCAAAGTCTGTATCAATCCTACTGTGGATACACAACTCACCAGCCAGAGTCCAGGGGAGGAGCTGACTCCCAGTGCCAAAGGCAATGATGGGATGTGTGTAACTGGTATGGAAGTTCTCATCCAGAACCAGAAATCTGGGGTCACATTTCTACTGGTTGGTACGAGGGAAGACCAGTTCTCTCCTCATTCTCCCCAGGCAGGCCTGTTTACAGTGAACAGGAGAAAAAATACTATTGTTTCATTATATTTTTATTTAACAGAAAACAGTGGGAAATCATCTCCTTTTCTACTTTTTCAGCATGTGGGATTTAATACAAGATCCAAAAGGTTTCAAATAGTGCTGAGACATTTTTTCATCCTGTTTTACAGCTCTTTCAGTCCCTGTCTCACAGTTCTGATGTGGAAGGCAAGGAGGGCAGTTGGGATTCAGCTCCCTCTGGAATCCAGAGAGATTTGGGGAAAACTCACCTTGGAAAAATCCTCTCTGTTAAATCTGAGGGAGTAGATGCTTGAGGGTGTTCTTGAATCAGCCACAAAAGACAAGAATTAAGCCCTACAAGAACAAGGTGAGGGAGAGGCACGACTGGGACATGAGAAATAGGAATTAAGTCAAGCATGCAAAATTGTCATTAAAATTTACCAGGCCAGGGACTAAATATCTGCCTCTCCCTTACAAAGCCTGATGGAGAGAGTCTTATAAAAATTAATAGGCACTGAGTCAACAGCAGTCTATAGGAATAAAACAGGATGCCATGGAAATGACTCCAAAATCTACAAGGACAGGTCAAGTTTTAAATACGTTTTCTTTTCTCATATGCTCATATTTTAAATACTGCAACAGCAGTAAAAGCTTAAAAGAAGTCTAGAAGAGGAAATAATTCACCATTAAATGCTATGAAGATGCAGGGGGAAACACACCATTGTATCTTGAAATATAAAACTACTTGTCCAGAGCTGAGAGAATACTACTCCTGTGCTACATCTCAGATGAATCTGAATGGTTTTTACTGTATTTGGGAAATGTTTTAGGAAGTTCACATGAATGGCATCTTTAATCTGTGTTTTTAGTGTCATTTGGTTTATTTTGTTCTGGGACACAGGAAGGGCTCTTCCCACACTCAACAGGTACCTCACAACAAGAAAAACCAAATCCTTCATAAATCAAGGGATGGGACCTAAATCAAGGATTGAGACAAAGGGCTGAGTTGTTGGTTGAGGTAATAAGGAAATAACAGTAGAATCTGGGCTACAAAAAAATAAAACAAACAAAAAAGAAACCCAAGCCAGCCCAAACAAACAAAAAAACCAAAACAAACAACAACAACAACAAAAACCAAACAAGAAACCACAAAAGAAAACAAAAAACCAAAAAAACCCAAAAACCCCAACGCCCCCTCCAAAAAAATCCACCCCAAAAACCCCAACCCTACAACTGCAAAAAAACCTCAAACCAAATCAATGCCCCCAAAAATCCCCAAACAAAACTGCAAACACTTTGCCTGGTGCTTCAATTCCTCTTTTCTCCCAACCTACCCCTGTTTATCCCAGTCTGACCACTCCAAGGAGGACCAGCAGTGATTTGTTTCCCCAACTCCATCAACAAAAGCTTCAGTTCAGTATCCTCTGGTGAAAGATGCCTCATAACTGCTAAAATTCATTAATAAACACCTTGTCTACACATATGAGAGCTTTTTAACCCTTCAAAAATAGCAGGAGGTTGTTCTCCTGTGACTTCCACCACAAATCCATATTAATGTTAAGTGCAGGCTTTTTTCCCTGGCAGCTCTCCCAAATTTGTTAGGACAGATTTGGTTCCTCTGTTTCAGCTCAGTGGGGAAAAACGCTGTAAAATTTCAGCTTTGCATTATTCTTTTTCTCTCTGAGATAGAGAGAACCCAATCTAATTTCTTTGTTACTTACAAAGACAGTTTTGAAGAGCATCCTCAGGCTCCCCATCCCTTTTCTCGGGGCTCACACTTCGGATTTTGAACGGATCTCTTTTCCCAGCCTCTAATTGACAGTGAAAAGCTGATTTCTGGAGCCAACGTAAGGTACTGAAGGTAAGTGATCAAAACACTGCCCCTGTAATAAATCACTGGAGCCCAGGTCAGGGGCTGGAGTGTGAATGCAGCGTTCAATAAAGAAACACTCTGCACCTCTCAGCTCCAAACTGACCCAGCTAATTGACCTTGTTGTGCTCCCCCCATTAATCATCCTGGCACGGGGGGCAAGAGACAGCTCCACTGCACAGGGGTGGGGGTGGAAATATAAGGTGAGATGAAATCATAGACAATTCTTCCTTAATTAACTCACTGGTTTGCCAAAGAAATATCAGAAATAAGATGCTCGGTTTGCCCAGTTTGTGGTCATTTAGCCCATGGGTGCCCAACACAGCAAATTTAGGGAAACGTGAACAATTGCCTGGGTGCAAAATCACTGGATCTGCTCAGCTGGGAGGGACCTACAAGAATCACCAAGCCCAAATATTCGGGTTTCCAGTGCAAATCAAACCCTCCATCCATAAAAACTTCACATATTCACATAAATCCTGTGCATGAAAACATCCTTGAGTCATTTACACAGCACCAGAGTAAATGAAATTACTGATACACCTGCCCGGAGTTTCCTGCACAGATATTTCCATAAGAAAGTTGTGCAAGAACATGTTGGAAAACCATAAAGCCAGTCCTGCATCCCTTCACCCATTATCACTCTTCATTCAAGATTTGAAACCACTGTTTGGCACCTAAAACTCATCAGCTCAAAGTTTATCTATTTATCTTATAATTTAGAACCATGATTCAGAGATTGTGGCCATGCTCATGTGAGGAATTTCAAAAATTTAATTGAAGGAAATCACCTCATTAATGTGGAGTTAAAGTCTGTGTGTAGACCAGAAGCCGGTGTTCCATTTTCCAAAGAAGATGAATTTTTGGGTTCCAAAATGGTTGAGTTAACAATGTAATTCAAAAATTGGGACAAAAACAACCCCAAACAGTGAAAGACAATGGAATTTAATCTCCAAAATCTCTGTTGAAAAAAGAGTCCTTGAGCACTTCCAAATTTCCACCCATTTGAGGTCTGCGCTTAATTTCTTTTCCTATGGTCTAAATCTGTTTATTGGCTGTGAATAACATGATCTAACTTGAAGGTGGCCCAGGCTGGAGTGTGGGATTGGAGCAATGACCTCCATACATCCTTTCGACCCAAATTATCCTGTAACTCCATTAGAAAAGGTTAAGGATGGACTGAAATCAGCCTTTTAAACACTGAAACTGCAGTGATCTAAACAGAAAGATATAATTATTTGTTAAACCACCAGGAATTTCTGGGGGAACAACCACCACGAAGCTGAGATTTTCAAACCCTAAATGATTTACTGGAAACCAAGGATTTAAAGTGAATGAGGAGCTCAAAACTCATGTCTGCATTCACAAATATTACCCATATTCACAAATCACTGGAAATTTGGGAAGAGGATAAAATATTTAGTCCTGTCTTCATACAGTATCACACTAAACCTGCTCATCTAAACAAGGAATTTCACAGTGGAGTGTCCCACAAATGCACAGATGCTCCAGCCCAAGGAATTGCTTGTGGTATCAGGAAATCACATGATTTACAGAATGCTTGATTTACAGAGACCCTGAGCATTTAAACCAAGTTCCTGAAAACCAAGCATCCCTATTTCTGCAAAGTCTCGTATTTCTGAAGCCACACTCCAACCTTCCCTGAAACCCTCTCCTCTCCTTCCCTGTTTTTCTCCATTTACAGGCACTGAATGCTTGAATGCTTCCCCACCAGCAATTCCAAAGCAAGGACAATCCCCTTGGAGCATGAGACATAGAACCTATTAATAAGCAAATGGAAAGAGCTGGCATATATTTCTCATTGTTTAATTCAGCAGCCACCAGAGCCTGAGCGCTCCTCTCTGGGGGCTCAGCCAGGCACAGGCAGCGTGGGAGATGACTCAATGCTCGGGGTGGAGCAAACAGCCCCAAACTCATCCCACATCCTACAGGATGGAGGTGTTCCTTTAGGCAGCCAGGTCTGGATTTTCGGGGGAAGGAGCCTTTAGTCCACCCCGTGCTGCCTGCACCATGCTCAGTTTGATTTTGGGGGTGGGAAGGATGTGGAGCTTTGGGGGAATGACACGCTCTGCAGAGCTGAGGAGCTGTGGGAAAGGCGCTGGGGAGGGGAGCAAGCCTTTGTTCCCATCTGGAAAGCCATCCTTCAGCTTGTGCTTCTGGGGCTGCCTTAACCCTCTCCTCTCCCAAATCCCAGCTTCCCTTCCTGTAATACTGAGCAGCCTGAAGAGAATTCAAATCACCCACTCTGAGAGAGACCTTTCTATCCATCTTCCCTTGCTTTGGTGATAACACTCTTGTATCACATCAGGATTTGCTGAATTATTTCCATTATTTTAAAAAAGAGATATTTTTTTCAGTTATTGTGTTTTTTTTCTCCTCACACACCACAGATTTTGCACAACCACTCCAAGGATCTGCACAAACATTCCCTGGGAAGGGACTGCTGGGTTCTAAGTCAGGCTCAAGGGGAAGGAGACAACGTAGATTGTCCTCAATGAGTTCTGCACTTCTCCATCCTAAAAGCATTTTCACCTCTGCTGCTCTGTTTGAAAGGATATTGTTCTGCCAAGCAACAGGAAATATCAACTCTGATACAACAAGATACAGCAATCCACTTTTTTTTCCTTTAAACTGAACACATACAATTGCTGGGCCCAACAACACGTATCTTCTGCCCCAGGCTCATCTTCTCTTCCCCAGGCTGAATTCTGCAGCTTCAGTTCCTTCCAGTGTCTCCAAGCTTGTTGCAGTCCTGCACCCAACGCACCCAATTTGCTTACAAATACACCAGAAATGTCCTGTGAGGAGAAAAAGGCAAAAATCCTCAACACCCTCTGCCCCAAAACCCCCAAACCCAACAAGCTCTGGAAAATTACCCTGGTAAAACACCTCTCCTACCTCCCTTTCCCTAAAACTCCAATCCTGGCCCTTCCCAGCCTGAGAACTGTTGTGTGTTTAAATTCCAGGCTGTGTGACAATCCTACTGGGTATTTCCTATACTTAAATCATTGACTTGTCTTTCATATTGACACTTCCTCCAGTGCAGCCCCATCTCAGGAGTGTTCCAGTGACATGTGGAATACAGAGCAGGCTCTGCGGCGCTCAGCGGGCATCTTAGTGTTGCGAGCAGCCCGTCACACCTTTCATCCTCCTTCCACCTTGCTGCCTCTGCTCTTCCTGCTGGATAAATTGGGGTGACCAGAGAATGACAATAATCTCATGCTGATGCACCACTTTTCATCCCCATGGATTGCTGAGTGATTTACACATTTCGCCTGTGATTCACTGCCTCATTGCTGCCCCAGAACCTTGGCTGGTGGCACATGGAGCTTTAGCACCATGGGAAATCACAGGATGGGTTTCAGAAGGTAAAAATGGGAATAACTCCATTGGAAAAATATGTCCAAATGGCCCTGAAGAAAATGTGTTGATTTTTCTCAAATCCCAGTTGCTAGGACTGTTTATGGTTCAGTATTTTGTATGTGTCTGTTTGCTCTGTCCACATACACACGCACTCAAAATTAATCATTTAATCAAAACACTTATAATTTATCAAAACTTTATCATTTCAAGGTCAAGCCTTCACAGCAGACCCTGCAAAATAAAGCTGCCTGTTTCCCTACTGCTCTGATTTATTAGAATATAAAAAAAATAAACCCTTCCTTATGAAGTCAGCTCCACAACTGACTCTGCTTGGATGCACTGAAAGTCCTATGCTCTGAAGGGTGACCAATATGGACAATTCCCAGCCTCAGAGATGACCATTTTACTAGAAATCCCAGCTCTCACCTGGGAAAAGGGCTGGGAAGCAGAGCTTTGTAAATGCTCTGTAAAATCCAGCTTCATGGAACACTTTGACTTCAGAGCTCCTGAGCAACAGCACATCAGAACCAGCCTCTGCTGGTGGGTGGTTACTGCTGTGATTCACCCAAAAAGCAACTTCTGTTAATGAATAAAAGAGGTGTTTTAATATAAAACCATGCTCTCACACACACAGATGCAGTCCCATGCCCAAACAGTAAGGAATTCCAACCGAACACATTATTTTCTTGAAGTTCCATGAAGAACTGCCTGGAAGCTGGTGCAGAGCTGAGCCCAAATCCCATTGTCTTGGAGCAGGAGGGCTTTACCCTGCCTGGGGGAGGACAGCTCGGGCATGACACGAGCGTCCCCAGCACAGTGACAAAGGAGTTTTTATGCCCTTCAGGTTTCCTAGGTGATCTCCCCATGCTGGCTCCAGAAATGTTGGAACATAGAATATTTTTCAAGTCATTTCCACATCCCTGGTCAGCCAAAAACCAGAAGAGTAATGAATGGCAGCGCTGCCCTTTGGAGGACCAAAGTTATTATCCTAATGCACGAGGAGGAATGATGCATTAAGGCATTAAAGAATCAAAACAATCACATTAATGCCTGACAGCATAAGCAGGAAACAAAAGATGAGAGCTGTAATCCAAACCATATGGCTTAATAACTAATCTCTCATTTAAGCATAATTATTAAAACACCTCCTGAATGTTTGGGCCTTACCAGGACATCTCAGTGTTGTTATTTTACATATTCAGTCTTTTATTCTCTCCTCTCCCTGCTCCTCTCCCTGCTCTTTCCCTCTCTAAAAGTGTTTTCTTGTGGTTTTTTGGGGTTTTTTTTTGTTTTTTTTTTTTTTGGGGGGGGGGGGGGGGGTGGAGGGGGGAGGAAGATTTTCAAACTGTTTCTCCTTTCATGAAGTCCAAATCCTACGTCAGCCCAATTAAGCCTCCAGAGTCATAACAAATGAGGGTTGTCAGTTAGGCTCACTTGAGACACAAACTGCAGGTAATATTACTCAATATGCAGATGTTTTCTGTCTCTTTCTGTTGGGAAAAGAAAAAAATATTATTCAAATGGATTAATGATGAATTGCTGTTAATCTGAAGAGGATATGCTGCAGGATGACACAAGGTTGCAGAAATGTCAAGTGGAGATGTGTGTGAACAATGAAGTCCTCTCCATGCACTGGTGGGTTTCAATAATTCCCCAATTGTTGTGGTGCTGGACCACGTCAGCTCTCCCTTAACAAAACACCCCCAAAATGGGTTCCATTAAAATGTTTGGCCCTCAAATGATGCTCGAACAGATCCAGCTGGGGATCTGTCATAGAGAGAACTCCCAGTAAAACCACTGGAATCATTTTCAACTCTTACAGAAGTTTCTGGGAGTCAGGAGTCCTTTAAGTGCCCCAAAATCAGATTACACCTGACTGCAGAGCAAAGTTACCCCCCGTCTACACTCAGTGGCTGCAGCTCCAGTGACTTCAGTGCAGCCACCCCATAAGCTGATTAAAAATTGCCTCCAATCTGCTTTAAAAGATATTAATTACCAATATTATCAATAGCAATGTGAAGTATCAAAAGTTATTTAAATGCCTCAAAACCAAAAATAAATCATCATCTGTTTTACTCAGCCCCTGTAACGCTTTCTGTGAATTTGTTTGAAAGAAGGGAAATTTTGGTCAGATAGATAGAAAAAATTCCTCCCTGTAAGGGAGGGGAGGGGCTGGGATGGAATTCCCAGAGGAGCTGTGGCTGCCCCTGGATCCCTGGCAGTGTCCAAGGCCAGCTGGAGCACCCTGGGACAGTGGGAAGTGTTGAGGTTGGAGCTGGATGATCTTTAAGGTCCCTTCCAACCCAAACCATGGTTCCCTGATTCTTTTATTTTCATGCCACTCTTTCTACAGCTTTCAATATTTTTATGTATTTATTTCACAGATTGACATCAATGGCAGAAAAAATTGTAGCTGAATTTAAAGCATTTCAAAGCTTGAGAAAGCTTCAAATCCTGAGCCAAGGACTTATCCTTAAAATAATGTTTGAACAACAGGTGCAGAAAGGAACTACCCAAGTGTAGGTGTGGGAAAAGGCTACAAAAAAAACCTCCTAATGCAGCATCTTGAATTTATTTTTGATTAAAGAAAGGCTTTTTGGAGGAACTGGAAGGAGGTAGGGAGAAGAAATAAAAACTACTTTGTATTGCACCAGAATGCAGGGTTAGGGCTTAATGCAAATACTTTACAGCCCTATGAGTTTTCCAGAAAAAAAGAGAATAAAAAAGTACATGGAGAGTTTTTCCTCCGTGAGCACCAGCAGCTGCACTTTGTGCTTCACCAGACTCAAATTCCTCCTGAGCTGCTAAATAAATGCTAATGATCAGGATCATTCTTTTCTTTGGGATTTTTCCCTCTCCTTTAAAGATTTCTGTGGAGTAACTGAATGCTCTGATTTATCTCCATTAGAGGCAACATTACACTGAAGACAGAACACTGTTTTCAGTCAGGAATAGTTTACTGGAAAACATCCAGAGTTGGAAATTTTGATGATGAGTGGGTTTTTTTTTCTCTTTCTTCTTTTTTTCTTTTTTTCNGGGGTTTTTTTTTTTTTTTTCTTTTTTTTTTTTTTTTTTTTTTTTTTTTTTACTTCACTGTTTTATTCTGCTTTGTTTTCAAAGCAGTTTAACAAAGGGTGAAATGCTATAGAAAAATCAAAGTTGCAATAAAAATGAGCATATGAATAACTTCTAGATTTAACCAGCCTTAGCCTGAAAGCAGGTATGTCATATGTGGAAATTCCAGTTATATCTACGTTGCACAAAACAACATTTTATTTTAAAAAAACTTTATTTCTACAAATGAAATAGTTTTGAATGAGATTACAGGAACTACCTTGGGCTGATCCTCCTATGGCTGGACTGGGATTCGTGAGAAGGAAATCAGGAATTACCAGAGCTGCTGCAGATTCTGTGATCTCTGAATTAGATGTCAGCAGAAAAAAGTTAAAATCAGCAAATTATTTTTTTTCTTTACTTTCCTCCTGCTCTTCAGTGTATTTACAATCCACACATTTGTTGCTACAATAAATAATCTGTCTTTTGATATCTTAGACTTCCTCTGTGTATTTGAATGCAGATATTGGCTAAAAGGGAACATAAACATTATTTGATGCTCTAAAAATGAGATACTGTAAATCTGATCATGATCTTAAGTTACAATGGAGTTATAACAACATCAATTATCAGTTTCAGAAGTGTAAATTAATTTACTTCAGGCACGGAGATAAAGGGGGATCAAGTCCTGTAGTAAAAGAATTTGATGGTTATCCACTGGCTCATGGACTTTTCCGCCACTGAGCATCACCTGTGCCCTGGAAGCGCAACCAAACAAACTCCCCCCCTGCTTTCTGCATTCATTGTTCACAAAGGAGGCAAGAAAAAAGCAAAGCACAGAGGAATTACAGTTCCAGGCTGTGGGAGAGAATGCAGAGAAGTTTGGGATATTTTATTTAATTTTTTATTCCCTCATTTTGCATCCTCTGCTTGGAAGGAGTTGGCAAAGTGTGTCAGCTTCCTGCCTTAATTGGAGTCTCTGTCTACTGAGATCCACAGTCAGTAATAAATAGATTCTCACCTCCCTACTTTCCAAAGCTATTCAAAGCCCACCTGGGCTACTGATGTTCCTACTTACAATGGAGAATAGAGCAGGAGCTGAAGGATTTGACACTGCCTGAAACAGACACTTAATAAATAGTGTTCTCTTGGAATGATTAAAACCAGCTGGCCATGGAGAAGCAGTGTAGAATTTAACTTGGGAGAATGAAATAAAGATAAAATCAGAATAAATTCACCTTCTGCTTCCCAGCCTCGCTTTCCTCAGCTCCTCTCCCTTCCCCCAAGACAGCAAACCTGGTTTTCATAACTGCAAAGAGAAAAAGGATGGGGGGGGGAATCCAAGAATTCCGAGTAAAAGAGATCAGCCAAATGTAAAATGTTCCAAAAAACATGAAAACCATTTGAAAATCTTCTGTGTCTCCGAGAGACCAGTAATTCCCAACATTTGGCTGCTCGGCTTCAGAAATTGAGAGGGAGGGGACCAAAAAAAAAAAGAAAAAGAGGGGAAAAGGAAAATTTAAAACACAGGAATAAGATTTCCAGTCACGAGTAATGATTTTCAGGGACCCAGAGTGAAATCCAGTGAAAAACACCTGCCTTGCTGATAAGTGATTCCCTTTCAGATAAGTCAAACTGGACAGCCCTGGAACAGATTTAGCTACAGTCAGATTTTTCACTTTGGAAATAAAACTTAGGTCCCAGATTTGCCATTAATATGACATCAATCTTGTTTTTTTATCCCTAATGGAGTCACAAAGTGTTTCAGAGGGAACTTCAGCACTTGGCTGAAGTTCATCCCTGGGGTGAAGCCACAACAAAACTGAACAAACACGGAGTGAGTTGGGGCATTCCAGCCAAGAGGAAGGGCATGGAAAATCCAAAATCCTTTCTCCAGCAGGACAGGTCCAGTGTCCACACCCAGGAAAAGGTTAAGAAGTTCTCCAGTGCCCTTGTGGTGAGGCACTGTTGAACTTACAGGGAGAAATTCCTCCTTGTGAGAGTGGGGAGGGGCTGGGATGGAATTCCCAGAGAAGCTGTGGCTGCCCCTGCATCCCTGAAGTGTCCAAGGCCAGGTTGGATGGGACTTGGAGAAACCTGGAAGAGTGGGACGTGTTGGGGTTGGAAATGGATGAGTTTTAAGGTCCCTTCCAACCCAAACCATTCCATGATTCCATGAATTCTTCTAGAGCTGGATGGACACACTCCATGATGTAAATCCAACTGGGACACCCCACTCCAGTGTCCTGCAGTAGCTGGCTTCTGTCAGTGCACACAGACACCCAAACATCAAACACTCCAACTGCTCCTTACCTGACATCTCTCATCCCTCTCCTGAGCCCTCCCACGTGGCATGTGCCCCTGCCACCAGCTGCCCTGCCCATGGAAGGCTGTTTCCCAGGAAATCTGTGCTGGCAGTGCAAGAATAAGCATTTTCTTTTTCCATTCAGGTTTACAGCCAACTATGGTAGCACAAGGAGAAATGACCTCAAACTGAGCAAGAAGAGGTTCAGGTTGGACATCAGGAGGAATTTCTTCATGGAAAAGAGTTGATAAACACTGGAAGGGGCTGCCCACGGAGGTTTGGAGTCCCTGTCCTGGAAGTGTCCAAGGAATGCCTGGACGTGGCACGTCCCAAAGTGATGTAATGGGCATGGTGGGATTTGGTCAAAGACTGAATGGATGAAGTTGGAGGTCTTTTCCAACCTTCATTAATCAATAAAATATTCATCTTTAGAATCAGCAGCTAAAAAGGTGCATCAGAGGTGAAATGACACCTAAAAGCCACTGCACAGCTAAAGGCATTCACTGCAGCCTGAAGGATTTTCTCTACCTCAGCTTTCTGTCCAAGACTAAGAGGAACTGAGATGTTTTTCAGACAGAGCAAAGTAAAAAAGATTAAAAATAATATTCTTAGAAGTTTCAGTGCTCCAGAAGCTCATTTGTCATGTGACACATGATAAGTGACTTGAAGAAATGCAGGCACTGGCTTGAAAAAAGAGGAGAAAATCATTAAATTTTGCGTTTGTGTTCAGAGGTCACAAGCCTGAGGCTGAAAGTTACTGGGAGAACATTAATGCACAAACAGGGAGGGAAGAGTCTGATC
Organism: Promerops cafer; assembly: GCA_013398275.1. Classification (NCBI taxonomy): domain Eukaryota; kingdom Metazoa; phylum Chordata; class Aves; order Passeriformes; family Nectariniidae; genus Promerops; species Promerops cafer. Next base: position 193,662 of record VZSE01001758.1, on the reverse strand, counting down.
TTTCTTACAGGGACAAATCCAGAAGGATTCCTATGATAATTTAACAGACATATTATGTAATATATTTAACATGGATCTCTTCAGGAAAGTAATTTCAAAACATTCAGAAGTTGCAACCACACCTTGAAAACATCTCATTTACAGAACATGAATTTTTGGGGGTTTTGCGCTGGTTTTTTTCAAAGACACCAGAGAAAATTATGTAACAAATTCTACAGCTGAAAGAAGCAGACCTGGGATGGAAATTCCTACTGGTCTGAGGGGGAAAAAGTATTGTGTTCACCATTTTAAAGCATGTTTTGTTTGTTTCCTAAACAGTCTGACTTACTAAGGCTGAAAGACCTTAATTGGCTTATCCCAAATACAGGAACGTAACCTCCCAGTGAGTTCTCCCATCCCCACTCTGCCCACTCACAAAATTCAATGCAATTCTTGCAATAGCAAGAAAAATCTTTTTTTCCAAGTGTCCCAGGCCAGGCTGGAAAGGGCTTGGAGTACCCTGGGATAGTGAAAACTGTCCCTGCCCATGGCAGAGGTGACACTGGATGGGCTTTAAGGTCCTTCCAACCCAAACCATTCCAGGATTCCATGATAATCAGGAATTATAATGTATTATCTTACTTAGCTAATACAAAGTACATGAATTTTCCCTATTTTTTCTAGAAACATGGGTGGACTCTCTGCTAGCATGCTGTGCTTTACAGAAAGTCTAATAAAAAAGTTTAGTTTCTTTTATTTTTTTAATACAAAAGCTCTTTTAAAATACTTTTCTGAAGAGAAAACTTCACTTTAGCTCCCCAGCCTGCTGTTGTTGGGGAAGGCCTGGATGGTTTTTTGTATTACAACACTTAGTTTGACCTAAACCCAGAAAACTTCTCAGGAACCAGGGAGTTTATTTGAACAAAGGGCCCTGCTCAGCTCCTTTACCCCACGTCCCAGTTTAGCAGCGTTGTTATCTAACAAGACCAAGCCCCCAACACTAATTTTTACTGCAGCCACCAGGGTTTAGATTCCAGTTGCCTCCATTTTATGGGGAACGGGCTGATCAAATTCCTTGGGCCGCATGGGGACGTCCTGAAAGCAGCGTTTTTTCACTGAATTAAAACCAGAATAAAATCCCAGTTGGTGCAAGTAAAATCCTTGTAAAGGCCCTGTCACCTCCTCAGCTGCTGCAGGGCTTGGCTAGGGGGGTTTTTGGGAGGTGAAAGGACACCTCCAGCACAGGCTCACCCAGGGCCCTGCTGCTGCTCCAGTTCCCCGTTCTGCTGACCACCTGCTTCAGGGGCTTCTTTTCACATGAAATTCTCAGGTTTGGTCATTTAGGGGTGAATTTATTACCTATTCTGCACCATTTTGTCAGCTTAAAGCCAGCAGGCACAGAATTAAGTCAAAAGACAGATCAAAATCAGGTCTTAATCTGTTCTCATTTAACTGGAATAAAACAGTGCTCAGCTCTGGCACCAATCTCTTTATTCTGGACATTTTGAAGCAGTGTTTGGGACAGAGGTCCTGTCTCTGTGTCAGAGATAGAGAAAATGGACTTAAGTTGGGCCAGGGAAGGTTTAGATTAGATATTAAGAATTATTTTTGTCATTAAAATTGTCCTAAAACATTGGAATGGGCTGCCCTGGGCAGTGGTGGAGTCAGCAACCCTAGAACTGGCACTTGAGGATGTGTTTTAATGGTGACCATGGTGGTCCTGGGCTCCCAGTTGGACTTGATGATCTTAAAAGTCTTTTCCAACCTTACCAATTCCATGATTCCATAAAATGGAGGCCCAGACCTGTCCAAAGTCATGTATGAAGTGTGTAAAAGAAGCAGGAGCAGATCCTGAGAGATCCCCATTCCAGCTCTCTGCACCAGCTCAGGCAGAGCCCAACAGTGTTTGAAGTATTTGGACACCATAAATATACACAGAACTGGTGGCCATTAAGAACTGGAAAAGCACTGGGAGGGAGTGTCCTTGTCCCTTTTCCCCTGGGAAAGAGGGGCTCTGAGGAAACAGGGAGGAAAGGGGGAGGGAGAATTCATCAGCAGAGGATTCGGAACAGAAATCACAGAATCAAGAGATGGTTTTGGTTGGAAGGGACCCTGAAAACCACTGGGTGGCATTTATGGTCCCTTCCAACCCAAAGCATCCCATGATTATATAATAATTAGCACCAAGGTTCTAATTGCCTTCAGCAGCCTTTGAATCAGGCTTGTGGGTTGCAAAGCAGCAGGACCCCAGAGCCAAAACCCTGGAATGGGTCCTGTAAGGTGGATTCCCATCATGGACTGCAACTCTTGCCTGTGGGAGAAGCATTTTCAACCCTCTTGCATTTCTCATATGTTCTCCCTCTTCACCCAGGAGCCTGAGGACCATGACTGGGCTTTCCATCTTCAGAGAACCCCTCAAAGCTGCCCATCTCTGCTCCAGAAGGATAATTCCTGTCAGGCAGACAGCACAGATTTGTTGAAGTGAGAGAAGATTCTCAGTCTAATTTTAGGGATCTGAACAGAAGGCGACACTCCAGCTGGGAGAAGATTTCCACTGAAAACAGTTTTTGACGCAAACCAGGGGGTGAGGGGAGGGGGGAGTTTCACAGCATTATTTCCCTGCTTTTCCTAAACCTGCTTGGTGGAATCCACATGGGACGTTCCTTTGTAACAGCCATTATCACTCAGAGAGCTGTGATGGTCCCTGCAAAGGCTGCCAGCACAATCAGGGGCCTTCTGGAAGGAACAGAGATCTCTCCCAAGGTATTTCACAGTGGGGTGGATGGTAGAGTGAAGCAGAGGATGCTCTGTGAACTGTTTACATGAGTGGCCTCAAAGAAGGGAACTCTTTGGGACACTGGACACAATTCCTCAACAATTCTTTTCGTACCTGGGCACTGGGAGATGCAAAGAGAAAAGGTCCTCAACCTGCAGAAATGGTAATCCTTCCTCTCCTCCAAAGGAACCAGACGCAGAAAATCTACCTGAGATTTCTAGCTGGCGTTTGGGGGGGATTTTTGGCTTTTTTAAGGGAAGGCAGACATTGTAACTCAGTCAAACCAGCAATTTTCTGAGAAAGAGTTTAAAAGCAGGGTGGTTTTAATCAACCTCAGTTCCAATTCACCTGTCCCACAAGTAATGTAAAATTTCCTCCCTTTAAGGACAACAAAAAGGTATGAAATTTTCTAGCCAAGGAAGGACATTTATTCATTTAAAAACACACAGGTCAGATCTTGCCAAAATGCGCATTTGAACTATATATAAAAAACATTCAGAACTCAGGGTCACCCTTAGAATCAATCTTGTAGGAATAACTGAACTAGCAGGGAATGCTCAGAGAAGAGGCTGGACAGACTCCACCCCTCCCTGTCACACACTCTGCTCCAACACCCTGTGTCCTGCTCCCCCTCTCCCTGGGATGCACTGGGAAGGAATGAGACCACGGACCCGGGGCTGATGTCCCCTGGTGCCCATCCAGCTCTGCTCCAGCTCAAAAAACCCAGTCAAGTTTTTCAAGAAACCCAAACAAGTATTTATAACTTCCTGACAGCTTGGATTGCACAGAGCTTTAAGACCCCTGTAAGGTCTGTCTTCCCTGCTTTCTCTCCTGACGATAAAACTTGTGGCTCTTCAGGGTGAGCCATTTCTCCCCCAGATGCAGAGCCAATCCTGGAGACACCCTCGCTTTCAACGCCACCTTTCCAGCACCTCCAGCTCCCAAATCTCCCTTCCCATCCCATAACCAGCCCAAGGCTCGGCTCCATCCATGAGGGTTCCTTGACCAGCCCAGATTTTGAAGATAATGAAAGGCACCAGAGGAAAATCCTCCAAGTGGCATGTTTAGGTGATAGAACAAGCTGGAATCCTGGCAAAACCCACAGTGGGACTGCCAAGAAATTCTATATGATGCAGGTGCAAAGAGATTTGTGTNAATTCAGACTCATTAAAATATGTATTTTGCAAAATGAATTAAATTAAAACATCTGGGAGTGAGGAGGAAAGGCAGGGGCTGGAGAGCAGAGCAGGGTTGGTCCACACACACACGATTACTTTGTTTCCAGTGAAAAAAGTGGATTTGAAGGCCCAGGACTTCATCAGGACCCATAATTGTGGGAAAGTAACCTGAAGATGCCAAACAACAGGAAATTACCAGAAGAATCTGTCAGCACAATCAGCTGCTATTTTCATTGTTCTTTGGCAAATTTATACACAGTCGGGAACACCTGGGCTGGCACCCGGCCCGGCCCTGACTAATTGCCAGGGGAGAAGAGCAGTCATTTGTCTTCAGTGGGGTTTCCTACGCTCGCTCCTCCAAACATGTGGTTTCACTTTTCCCCCCTCTCTGCAGGAAATGGCAGGACAGTGAAACGCAGAATAAATGAGCTCGATTCCAAGAGGTTGCCTCCTCAGAGGCCACTCCAAAAATAACTGTCTTGTGAGAGGCTGTTAATAACCGAGATTCTCTGCACTGTCTGCAGCAAACAGCATTTCAAAGGCACGGGGCTCCTTTGCTCCCCCAGCCCCTGCACACTTTAAAAACATAGTGGGGGGAAATAAGGAAGGGAGGGAGAGGAGGAAGAGTTGTGAATCCGGTGTATTTTTCCACATTCTCTCCAAATTGCACCTCAAATAAGTTGTTTTGAGTTTTCCTTCAGCAGGACACTGCTGCTTTCCCAGCTTTATTCCAGGACTAAGCAAGGATTTGTTGAGCAGTTCTGTGGTGGCTCCTCAAGGACATTTCTCTTTCTCCACCTCACACCTCCATCCCCTTGGAGAACGTGGAATACCTGATCTCAGTGGCATCACAGCCATTTACAACAGACAAAGGTTCCTTCCCAAGAAATCCAGGAACAGTCCCCCCACCAGCTGGTGCTTTGATCCCCCTCACCTACAGGGATATCCCAAGGAGTGTGAAAGCAAGGCCGTTGTTTCTGTGCTTTACATTTCCAGGGTTCATTTCTATGTGAAGCAGGTATTTGCTGCATCCGTCTTATATTAAAAAAAAACAAGTGCCTCTCTAAATGCAAGTTCTGAATGGGATTTGAAAGCCCTGTGACAGACACCAGAAGAGTCCTAGCACTCACCTGTGTTACAGCTTTATCTCTGCCCAGACTCTGACATGCTAAGAGTGCACTTTAAAAGATCACCTCTTTACAAGAACCACCTGTCTAAAGCGACAGCTTTTTCCTTTAACCTCACAACAGATTTTTAAGGTTAGCATACCATTTAAAAAAAAAAAATGCCCCCTCCTCCCATTACCACCAATTCTCAGCAAATCCAGGCTGTGATGTCCCCTTTGTGCAGCAAAAATACATTTCGTGTATTTTGTGTATTTTTCTTTTAAACCTGGGGTGCTTTTAATTTAAATTGTACTGTATTTACCATTTGGGATGGTCTCAGCAGCAGCATGTTTTATATTGACGTGCACAGCCACATTTGGGATATTTTCACCTGCATCTTGCCCAGCCCCTACAATGATTTAGCATCTTGGCACTCTGACAGCAAAGAATCATTCAAACAAAACAAAACAAAACAAAACCCACCCAAACACTAAAAACCCGTTAAAACATACAGCAGATGATCATTAGGGTGTGTGAAAGAGCTGAAGGATTATTTGGGTTTCATTTGACTTCAGTTGCAGCCTCCTGAGCAGGGCAGAACTTGGCCATAATTCTAAACTGACCCAACTTTTCTTCCCTTCCCCCCAAACAAGGTGGAAAACCTGGCAGAACATTTCACAACACGCAGCACATCGGTTACACTGCAGTGCTGAGAGGGCTCAGACTTGGCTTATTTTCTCTAGGACTGAGATGTTTTGACATGTTTATTTGTTTAATTTGTTTATTTTGACTAGCTCTGATTATAATTGGCAGCAATGAGCAGCATTAACATTAGGCAGTGTCTTAGACTTGTCGGTTACAATAATGCAAAAGGCATTTGAAGCCAAATTCTCCAAAGGAGTGACAAGAGCTGGAGTTTGGTTCTGCAAAAAGCAGGGAGAACAAATAGGGCTGTAATTTCATCTTCCCACTGATAGCAACAATAAAGGACCAGCCCCTTAAACAAAATTAAAAACTATTATTATGTTTTAAATCATAATATCCGTTGCCTCTAAATCACTGGATTTTTAACCAGAACCATATATATTATCTATATTCTATAGATATAGTGTAAATTATATATTATATATATAATATATATTATAGTATTTGCAAAGTGCTTTTGCCCTCAGATGCACTCCTTTGGTGCCACGGACAGTGCAGAAAGGGCTCGTGATCCTTCACAACCAGACTCTTCATTTATTCCTTGGAACTTATTCAGGCAATAAAGACTCTCACTGACTTCTCTTCCCCAAAACCTTTATTTACTTTCTTGCATTGGAGCTGTTCTTTAGACCAACAAACTTTTCTGGATTTCTCTTGGGGTTTTTTGTTCTTAATTGCAGCCACAGAAACAACACAAGTTGGGAGGGGGAGGGGAATCTCTTCAAGATGCACACTGCAGAGCGTTTCTATATTTTTTTTCCCAATCCAAATGTTTTGCCTCCAACAGCATGTATTTAAACTGACAAAAGCAGGGATATTTTCTCCCTCACACAGGCTACTGTGCCGTGATTTTGCAGCCCATATGTTCCACGATCTCACACTTCCCAGCGCTACCTGGGCGATGCCAACAAATCCCTGCCTGTGCCTGGAGACCCAGCAGAGGGTGGGGCATAAATCTGCACCCAACTGCCAGAGCTTCCTTTCTATAGCTGACGGTGCTCTGGACACCTTATTCACTGATTTTTCCCCCATTTCCCACCCCAAAACACCATTCCAGGCCTCAAATCACGGCCAGGTTTTAGCACCCCCCAGGTTCTCAAATGAAAACTTTGCCAGAGCATTGCTCTGCTCCCTTACTGAGCAAATAAAACACCCCCTGAACTGTGGAACCTTAAAACACCATCCTCAGCCTCTACCAGTTAAAGACTAAGACCAAATACTCAGTCCAAATCTCTCCCAGGATTAAAAAAAATCCCCTTACAGAGTCCAGCTGAAAAGTGCAGATTCTATTGCACAATTCCAAGAGCCTGACAGCTTTAATTCAGGATCCAAGCATCTCTGCAGAGCAATGGAGATTCAGGCCAGATGTCAATGGCTTCCTCCTTCCCAGAAGGAACATTCAGATCATCAGAGATAAACTTCAGATTCTTCACCAGCAAATCCCAGAGAACTTTGAAGGAAAGGGAAAATAAAATCATAGCAGGTTTTCAAGACAAGAATCTGAGGTACAAAGGGAAAAAAAGTTATGTCAGACATAAGAAAGAAGCATAGGATTTAACTGTACTTAGTTTTTGTTATTATTTTTCTTTTCCTAGAGATTAGTTACAAAGGATGGAGTGACAGGACAAGGGGGAGAAGGATTTAAACTGAAAGAGAGTAGGTTTAGAAGGGATACTGGGAAGAAAATCCTCCCTGTGTGGGGGGAAGGGGCTGGGATGGAATTCCCAGAGAAGCTGTGGCTGCCCCATCCCTGGAAGTGTCCAAGGCCAGGTTGGACGGGGCTGCTTGGAGCAATCTGGGATAGTGGAAGGTGTCCCTGCCCATGGTATTCACAGCAAACACTGCAGACTTCACCACACTGAATGGGTTGGTTTGATGCCTTTGCTTACTTGTTTTGCACTTTTAAATTATTTAAAGTGGTTTGAAAACACGTTCCCTCCACCAGGCCCCATGCTCAGTTTTGAGGACTCTCCAAAGCTGGTTAAAATACCAACAACACCTAGAACTGTCCAGGACTTCCCTGCACAAGGTAAGCAGCTTTGGGCCTTGTGGTGGAGAGCAAGCTCACCAGCTGTGTGCATTCAGTTTAAATATTCAGCCCATCTTTCAGTGAAGATTCATTTGTGGTGTCCCTGGGCACTCTCCAGTCTAATTATTGAAGGCTCCACACTCCTCTCCCCACCCCAGAGCCTGTTGGTTTTAAAGTGATAACACATAGCTCAATCCACACAGGTGAAAGGCACAAGGTTCCCTCATCTGCAAAATATTTGTGGAAATGGTCAGAATTTCCCATTTCTAGCCTGGACTTGTGTAGATCAAGTGATGAGAGGTGATTGTGTCAGGCCTGCACTGAAAATGCTCAAGTCCGCCTGAAGAAAACACTGAAAATACCCCCTTGGTTCTTGTGGTAGAACATCTTGGAAGGTGTTTGTGCCTCAGTAGAGAAATTCCTGCCAGGGCAGTTGTAGGGAAGGTGCTGCTCACAGCGCTTTGGATTCTCAGGGATACACAAGTCTTGAATACTTTGCCACTCCACAGCATCTTTCAGCAAACCGGGGCTTTAAATTCCCTTCACACGACTTTCCAAAACACAAAGCAAACAAAAACATCCCCAGCACATGCTCAGTAGTCTTCCTCATCCAGCAACATTATGGAATCAAAGAATCATGGAACTATTGAGGTTGGAAAAGCCCCCTCAGACCATTGAGTCCAAGCTGTGCCCGATGCCCACCTTGTCCCCAGCCCAGAGTGCCACGTCCAGGCCTACCTTGGACACCTCCAGGGATGGGCACTCCAAATCTCCCTGGGCAGCCCCTGCCAAGGCCTGAGCCCCCTTTCCATGGGGAAATTCCTGCTGGTGCCCACCCTGAGCCTGCCCTGGCCCAGCCTGGGGCCGTTCCCTCTGCTCCTGTCCCTGTTCCCTGGAGCAGAGCCCGACCCCCCCGGCTGTCCCCTCCTGTCAGGGAGTTGTGCAGAGCCACAAGGGGCCCCCTGAGCCTCCTTTTCTCCAGGCTGAGCCCGTTTCCCAGCTCCTCAGCCTCTCCTGGGGCTCCAGACCCTTCCCCAGCTCCGTTTCCTGCCCATTCAAGCCTTTCTCACTATTTCACAAAAACGAATTTTGAGCACCCCAGTTTTACAGGTGGGAAATTGAAGCTTGGCCAAGAGCCACCCCCAAAGCCACATCCTCAAGGCAGCCTTTCCATCAGCACATGGAACAACAGCCCTTCCCAAACAACCCTACATGTGGAGGGGGATAAAATGCCTTTCAGCAAATCTGTTCTGCTGGAGATGTTCCCCAAGGGTGGCCGTGACAGACGTACAACACCCTGGCACGGTCGCTTTAAACAAAGGCAGCACGTCGGACGTGGCTCAGACATTTCTCCACAGAGTCCAAAGCAGCAAAGGTCACTCTGCTGAACCTTTCCAGAAAGTGCCCGAGATAAAGCAGGGAGGCCCAAATTCCTGCTCTGAGGGCTCTGTAGGTGGCTGGTTGTTGCCATCTCGTGGATGAAAAATATACACCAAAATCCCAGCTACAAGCAAAGGCCCAAAATCCCTTTCTCAGCCCAAGTCAGTATCTTTCCCTTTGGATTATCTCTGAACTCCTATTCCACTGTGTTATCAGCTGCTTGTTGTTTGCTTTTCAGATAAAGGGATTTTTTTTTTTCCTGTTGACTGAAAAATCCAGTGAAAGGACAGCCTGGGTCAAGACTAAGTTCCTTTAATTAGTTTGAAGAACTGGCTGGAAGATGAAAGAGAAGGGGAAAGCAGATGAAACTTGTGCCAAATGGCAAACAAAGGGTTTGCTCTGCAATTTCATGGATCAAGCAGTGGTCAGGAGGTGAAAACCTGAACTGAGACATTTAAAAGGGCACTAAATTAACATTCATTTGGAAAGATAAAAGTTTTCTTTTGTCATGAACAGTGTGATTCAAGTTCCCTCCTGGCCCTTCCTCTCCGAGTTTGCCCAGGGATGAAAGTGTTTAATGTCCTTTATGCAATGCCATGCCATGGGACAGTGCTAATTCTGAAAAATGGGAGGTTTTGTGCCCCTTTTTGAGAACCCAGTTCACAACAGTGAGAGAGGGAAGCAGGAGCTGGGCCTGTAGGAGTTGTTGTTCTCAATCCTACCCCTGGAGATTTATGGATATTGGGTTAAATCACACATTGGCTCAGTGTCTGCCAATAAAAACATCTCAGACATTCACATCACCTATCAGATGACCCTAGAAAGTCTCCCTGCCTCAGTTTCCCCACAGAACAAATTGCAACTCACCCTTGGACCTTCATTTATTAGCCCCCCTTGAACTTCCCAAGTGGTGACTCCTACTAGAATTTAACTATTATTAACATGCTATTTTTAAAAATATCTTCTGAATTTTGCTGCCAGCACAAGGATAAAAAGACCACAAAATCAATGATAACACATATAGAAAAATAAGGACTGAGGAAGATATAAGGAAGATGCCATGAGTCAAGCACTAATTCCAACAGGGAGATTCATTCATATTCAGTCAATCAAAATAATAGGAAACCAACCAAAACTATAGAAAAATCTACATTTAATGAAAAAACACTAAAATAATAAACATTTAAAAACATTTGAAGAAAAAATCATTTGCAGAAAAAACATTTAAAGGAGAAATATTTCAAGAAGAAAAAACAAGAAAAAAGTTTAAAGAAAAAACATTTAAAGAAAAATGTTTAAAGAAATAAATGTTAAAAAGCTTAAAGAAAAAACATTTAGAGAAAACATTTAAATAAAAACATTTAAAGAAAAGATGTTTTTAAAAAACGTTTCAAGAAAAAAGCATTTAAAGAAGACACATTTAAAGAAGAAGCTTTACTTGAAGTGACTCAATCAACCCGTTAGCCCCACACTGAGCCCCCTGGATCTCCAGAATGAGCACACTGATGTCTGACACTATTTATCCTTTAAACAAGGTGTCAGAGAAGTCAATTCATGTCCAATGGATGGTGTTTAAGGAGCAGGAAGATGTTTCCCTATTATTTTCTGGCCCCAGGCAATGGGAATGAACATTTTCCACCCTGCCAGGGAGGGCATCCCACGTTAAATTGTGACAGATGAGTTTGGGGTTACAAGCTTTACTGGTCCCACATGGTAACTAAAATTCTGTTGTTTGACAGCAAAGCCAATCAGAAATGGTTCTGATAAAGTGATAAAGCTGATAAAATTGGTCCTGATAAGCAGTGGGACAGGCTCAGAGAGCAGTGGGCACTTCCTGCTTAGTGCTGGACCAGGATCAAGCCTCACAGTGGCTTTCCCAGGACATCCCAGCTCTCCTGGATGCCTTACTCTGCAAAAATCCCCCAGGTTCCCAAGGAGGGCTCGCCAAAGAACATTTTATTCAGCAGAGGCTGGACTTTGGTCACTTTCTGTCTCCAGGCTGGGAACACCTGAAAAGGCCAGAGTCTGACACATAAAACACTGGAGCAAAATCCCTGGAACTGTGTTTTTTCCTAGTTTGCTGTATGATCTTGAGAAAAAAAAGGAGCTCAACATTCTTTGTGCTTCCTGTGTCCTCCCCAACATTCTTTGATGTGCTGTTTGGGGAAGAAAAGCTTCTTAGTGTATGTACAAATCAACTTTTCTTCTTCAAACATAGACCCTCCAAGGCTGGAAGTGGAGAATGGCCTTGCAGTGCTACAGCTGAACGTAGCTTGGAGAAACCCGGGGAAACAGCCGTGGCAACTTGGAGAAGTCACCAAAAATCTTCATTTATAGCCATTTCTCTCCCAGCTGCCACTATTTGTGGGCTCTAACCTGGGAAAAGGGCTCCAGAGCTCAGCTCTAGCTCTTGGTTTTGGAGACCTCCAAACATCCACAGAGCAGCTGTTAAACCAACAGAGTTTCCAGCTCATCAATACTAAGATTAACCAGCCTGGATTTTGGATTACCCTCATATCTAAATTAGGTAGTTTGAAAAGGGAATTATCAGAGCTATTTCAGCTCAAATCCATTACTCTGAATCCTCGCTTTGCCAGAGGGGACTGGAGGATTCCTGGCATGCTGAGTTCCACGGGCTTGAAGTGTCCAGGAACATTTTCAGCTGGGAAATCAGCAAAGTTGTCCCCTTCCCCCCGAGCTCGGGGAGTTCTGTGAGCCTCTGTCCCAGCTGACACAGGAGCAGGAACCCACCTGCACAGAGGCCCAGGGGAATGGAGCAGGGAAGCTGAAAATCCCCAGGGAAATGGGTTTTGACCCCAACGAGTTCCTTGGTGATGATGCATCAATATCTGAGCATACAGGGTCAAATGCACCACTGGAGCCATCAGCATGAAGTTAAACTGCCCTCCCTGCAGAGGGATGAGGTGGTGGAAATCCATTTACACCACCTCCAACCTTTCAGCCAGGACAGCACACCCCAGACAGCACTTCAGGGCTGAATGGTGGCACTGAACCCCACCAGCTGATTTTCCATGTGCTGGAAATACAAGAAATCCAATAAATAAACTACCATGGCAAGATCCCCCACTCCATTCCTGCAGATGTCCTGATAAATATCCAAACACTTAGGCAATTCTCCAAACTTGTGCTGAATTACAAACTTTCTCCATTTTATTCTTCAAAATTCCGTCCAGTTTGGACCATGAGGGACTTGAGAATCTTTTTAAAGTGCAAAGTGAGTGAACAGAAGGGAGAACAAAAGTCACCAACCTACCCTGCCCTGTTTATTCTGCTTTGTATCACTTAAAAAATGAGCAATGAAGGGCCGAGTCAGGGGCTCTCTTTTTTAATGTACTGTAATTTCTCAGGAAAACTCTTTGTGAAAAGTAAGCAATATATTCTCGTGGATAAGCCTGGAACCACAGTTTCCTCCACCATGCAAAACATCTGTGCCCTTGCCCAGAGGTCATTGCTGCAGTGGTGTTTCTCTTTACTTTTAAAGTAATGTCAGGCCATTTTTTATCCCAGACTTATGACAGGGTGCTGTTTATTGTATCACAAAGCCACTATAACTCCAGCACAAGGAAACTGCTATTATTTGGGGAGTATATATCTTCCTGACTAGCCGTAAGGATGAAAATAAGAGAGGTCCTCTTTTGGAGAGTAAAAGTCAGAGTCTCACCTACTGACACGGACATCTTCTGAAAGTTCAAATTTCTGGGCTGCTCAGCCTGATCGAGGCTCGCATTTTAGGCTGTGGGCTTCTATCAAGTCACACAGCTCATCTTCCACTGAAAGTAGTGCCAAAGTCACAATTTTTGAGGTCCCTCATGTAACCATCAGATCATTTTAGCCACCAGACTTCAAATTTCAGTTCCCACACCATCAAATATTTTTTGTTTCATGGGGAAAGCATGGCAGAAAATGTCAAGGACAATTTGGGGCAGAATAAAAACCATTCCCAGCTCCCCTCTATTTCCTTTTCACCTCTATCATGGAAAATTGCTTATTGGTTTTTCTGGTGGCTCTGCTCAGTGCTGGGCAGGTGCTCTGGGCAGGCACCAGGCTGTGAAAACTGCGTCTCCTAAATCAGGATTTGACTGAGATCCCGACTCCTTGTGTTCATTGGAGCTCCCCTGGTGCTCTTCGCAAGAGTAACCACCGTGTCCTGGCCAAATTCCAGCTCAAGTAATTACAATCTACTTTCCCAAACACCTCTCCTCTCTTTCCCCTGCAGCACTTCCAATTGCATATGAAATTATTCTATTATCTAATTAGAATGGTGCCCACAGCCTCCTGCCAAGCCTGGGGACTCGCAGGGGCTGCGCGTGCACCCGGAGCCCTCCCCTTCCCCAGCAGCACAGAACAAGTGCTGGGACTGGGACTGACTGGCCAAACTGGAGGACAGGGCCCAGTTTGAAGGGCAATAAATTAAGAGAAAGAGAAGTGAAAGGAAGTTGAAGAAAGGGAAGCAAAAGGATGGCTCATGCTGGTGCTTTGGTTTCTTGGTTTTTGGATGCTGGTGCTGTTTAATCAGCAAACAAAACCCAAAACTGCCCAGGGAACAAATCAGGGGTTTCTAAAGAGGAGGGAGAGGGAGCAGGGACACAGAGTGACAGGACAAGGGGCAGTGGTTTTAAACTGCCAGAGGTCAGGTTTGGATGGGATATTGGGGAGAAATTCCTCCCTGGGAGGGTGGGGAGGGGCTGGGATGGAATTCCCAGAGCAGCTGTGGCTGCCCCTGGATCCCTGGAAGTGCCCAAGGCCAGGCTGGACAGGGCTGGGAGCACCCTGGGATAGTGGGAGGTGTCCATGCCCATGGCAGGGGGTGGAATGAGATGAGTTTTAAGGTTCCCTCTGAGCCAAATCATTCCATGACTCCAGGATCTGCACTCTTTACCCAGCCCAGGTCTGTCCCACCTGAGGTTCCTCACGTCCCAGCTTTGTCCTGCCAGTGCAGTGTCCACCCTGGCTATAAATCACTGGTATTTTCCCTCTGATCCAGGTGAATTCCATGGGGTTTTCTGTACCCCACACACCTCACCCAGCTCAGGTGAGGCCTCTCCCAGGCAGGTAAGAGCCTGTTTTGCCTGTGCCCCAAACAACCCAAGCACTGCCAGTGCAGCTCCAAGACAGAGCTAAGAAATGCTGCCAAAAGGCAAAATAAATCAGATTGTTCTCAGCACCTCAGGAGGGCAGCCACCAGCCCAGGTGCTTCACTGAGTTAGGAAGCCTTTGAATTCCTGAGGTGGATTGGAAGGAATGACCACCCTCATTCCATATTTGCACAAGCAAACAGCAGTGAAGCCATTAAATGGGAAAGACCAGACTTTTTAGGAGCTTGACTCCCATCTAAGCAGCCAGACTTTAAAACCCAAGTAAACAAAAATGGAAAAATTCATTAAAAAATTGAAATATTTTTTCCAGCACATTCAGTGAAATCAACTGCTCAGAAACATTACCCAGTTTAAACTCAGAATATTACACAGCTTGAACTCAGAGAGATGAAATTTAAATTAAGTATTGAATTAAATGGAACATCAAGAATTTTCCCTGACCATTTTGGGAAATGATCTTTGATATGTTTAACACAGAACTGAACACAGAACATTCATTCTCCACAAATTGCATCCCAGAACCCAGCAATAAGGACACCAGAGTGAAATAAAGAAAAATGTCATCACCTCTTTTGAAACATTTGTTTGTGGTTCATTGTCATTATTGGGAAAAAAAAGATTTATGGTTCTCTGGGGAGAAGAATTTTTTGTTCACTTTTTTCTACCGTCCATTGTAAGTCTGTATTTAGGCAACAGCTACGAGGACATTTCAGTTTAGGTGGTTGTTGTACCATTAAACCCAATTTTTGATGCTTTTCCTTATAATGCTATAATTTAAGTCACCATTTTTAAATGGCAGTGGCAGCAGGATGCACCAGCAGGTGCTGGGCAGTCCACAGAGGGCTATTATTCATTTCCCAGGGAGCACCTTTTTTTGTGGTGACTGGCAGTGGGGGGGTTGTTTGCTTATTACTACTACTACTACTACTACTATTATTATTATTATTATGACACATGGCTTTTATTTAAAACATTCTCCATGTCTGTATCCCCACGCTCCTGCCATGCCAGGAATTCTGGGGTTTACCGGGATGTCTGCCCTGGAAGTGTCTCAACAAGGAATTTCTGAAATACACATTGATCTTCCCTAAAACCCTAAACCATCATTACAGAACAAAGCCGAGGGACAGATTTTACACTTGGTCCAGGCTGACAAACCTTGTGCTGGGAAAAGCAAAGGAAAAGCAAATTCACAACTCTGAAGGAGCTCCCTGTGCCTTAGTCCAGCTTGGTATTTGGAATTCATTCTTCATCTCCAAAATGCCAGGAGTGGAGATGGATTTTTGCTTGTTCCAAACAAGAATCCTTGAATTCTTTCAGTGAAACACTCAGCAGGTAAAGAAATCACTCAGATAATACCAAGAGCCAGGCTTAAAACAAAAGGAAACCCCAGCCAAGCTTGTTTGGAATGAAGTGTGAGCAGGTCAGTGACTCTTCAGTATCAAACCAGTGCTCCCCAAAGCGCCACTCAACCCCCACGAGGCTTCCTGTCCACAGGCAACAGGAGAATGCCAAGGAAATTGGGCTCTTTTCTAGGATGAAGCCTCAATTCTGCAGCCAGTCACGTGGGTACATCCTTACATCTACTTAAAGCCCCATTAATGTTAACAAACAGCAAGTCAGACAAAAGAAACCATTTCTGCAGATTCACACAGATTTTTATTTTTTTATAAAGCTGCACTTGAAAGAGAAACTCCAAAAGGAGATACAAGCTCAAACACACACTGCCAATGTAGGGATAAATAAAAACAACTCAGGGAGGTTTCACCAATTCCTGAACGTCTCTCCCAGCTCTGATATCACAGATTCCAGCCAAAGAACTGGTGGGACTAAAGTATTCTCCTAATACTTGGGCAACTCTGTATTACTTAAAAAAACCCCAATATTCATTAACTGAGTCATTTCTAAGCAGCCTCTTGTCATGCTCGAGGCTGAAGTAGTTACTGAAGAAAGATCAAGGGCAAGACTTTAAAAGAAATAATAATAAAAATAAAATAAAATAAAATAAAATAAAATAAAATAAAATAAAATAAAATAAAATAAAATTAAAATAAAACACTCAAAAACTTCATCCAATTTTTTTCCCAAATTAAATCAAGAACATTCCTAATTAGTTTTTCCACCGGAGACATCTAGTGGGAAATGAAAGAACTGAAAGAGCCATAAGCTGCCTTCGCCCTTTCATTAATATTTGCTCCCAAATGCAGGTCAAATAAATCTAACTCACAGTTTGAGATGAGCAGCTTTAAAACTGATGTATTACTTTCTGCTCGAGTTTATGCCACCCATTTTGGATAATTACTCCCAGTGCTTTTTCCCTGTTGGACTCAGAGCTTCTTCATAAGAATGAAATGAAAAGTTGGGGTCCTTGAGAGCTCTCCTGCTTTTAATAACTTTTCCTTTCCCCTCCACCCTGAAAAATCATTTCCAGCTTGGCAGTGTGAGGAGCTAGATGGTGCTGCCACTCATTTGGGTGGGTCTGGCTCCATCCAGGCACACAGCAAAAGCAAAACCATGCCCACTAAAGCTCAAATTCCTATTTAAAATCTATTCCAAGCCCAAAGTCACATGTGGTTCATGTCCTGGATGACCAAACACCCCAATCGTCCCCATCCTAATTGCAGAAGGCTGAAAGGAGAGCTCAGGTTGGAATTTGGGGGGATCTGAACGTGGACTTGGTGGCTTGCTCTGGAAGGAGACTGCTCTGGAGAGACTGGGAACCCAAGGGGGTAAACTGGGCAAAATCTGGGTAGTCAAGACTTTGGAGAGAATCTAAAATCCTCCACAACTTCCAAGAAGGAAATCAGCCTAAAACGAACCCCAGAGCAGGATCAGGGTAATGTTGATACCAGAGCTGGCTCCTTTTTTAATAGCCAGCTAAAACCATCAGACAGCTCTAAGCACCCCCGGAGCAAAACCATTGCAGGGCAGGAGACAAACCCCCTCACTAACACCTAAAGCTATGACTTGATTCACACACAAAGCTGCACCATGGCCCCTCCATCATTTTCCTTCCTGAATTTTAGTGTATCTGGGGTTGTAGCCACCTCTGCTGTGAAAGTAGGGGTTAAAAACGTGAATTTTTGCATCTGTTCTGGGTTCATCAGAGTCATTTAATCACTGCTATTGATTTCTCTGCCTGTGTATAACATTTCTAAATATTTCTTGCTCCCTGACTAGTAAATCCACCCAAAAAGGACAGGCCAGCATGTCCCAATGTCCTTTTTCTCAATATTTAACCTTTCAGAAGGTTCTGTCTGCAGAAATTTGCCAGCTGGGGGTGGTTTCAGGCTGCACATCCCTGAGGGAGAGCAGGCCCTGGGCACTCCTGGAAGTTTAAATTTTATCCTTGTTTATTTCTTTGCTTCCCTTCAGCACATCCAGTAATTGTGAAGTGAAAGCCTGTCCTCTCCCAGAATGAGGAACTCCAGGATATCTGAAACACTTACAAAGACAAAATAAAAAACTGCATTTGCTTACTTCTCTGGAGAGATGAACTGAAGTCTTGCCAGATAAAGGGAAAACCTAAAGAGGAAGAAGAGGCTCCATGGAGGGGAGCATTGGAATGTGTATTTTAGGCAGGCAGGCAGACTTGTTCCACCTGCTGAAGA
The DNA here is from genome assembly GCA_013398275.1 of Promerops cafer. Lineage (NCBI taxonomy): Eukaryota > Metazoa > Chordata > Aves > Passeriformes > Nectariniidae > Promerops > Promerops cafer. The sequence goes on along the minus strand of VZSE01001758.1, from coordinate 175,781 downwards.
GAGGAAATTAAATTAAATCCTCTTTGCTTTGTTTCATTCCCCCTTCATAGCAGAGTTCAGGTCTTGCATTCCCTGTCCTCATCTGCCCAGAGCAAAACTTGCCCATTTTCTAGGCTGGACCATGGAGAAAAGGTTTAAAATGAAAACCCAAGTCAGGTGGTGATGGAGGAAGGGGGAAATTTGAGAAAGGTAGAACTATTAAGGCCCAGCTGAAGCAGAGCTTGGGCTGGGGCAGGTGAAGAGGAGGATGTGGCACCAGGGCTCAGTCCTGAGTCCAGCTGGCCCTTTGCCACTGGCCACTGTGACAGCTGCCCTGGGGGACAGCAGGAAATTGAAGTTTTGCTATTTATAAACTGTGAAAGGGAAAGAACATGAAAACTCTGAGTTTGCCTCTGCCCAACCCCATCTGGTATCCTATAACCCCAATAATTTGTCTTCCTCACCTGTCACAAGGGTACTTGCGACATTTTGGGGCACAGCTCCTGTACAGCTCCAAAGTGCCTCTCTTTAATTCAAGCTTTGGAAGAAGGTGGTTTATCTGCACTGACTTTGTCACAGAGCCCTGACAGAGTTACACATCCTTTACAGGTTTATTTTGTGGAATTATTCGCACTTTGGACCTTCCTGTGTATAAAATTAACAGATAAGAACAAAGCAAACAGCCTCAGGTGAAGTCAGCCTAGCATAGCAAGGATTGATCCTAAATTAATCCAATTTATACAGAGCCTAATGCAAAAATGTCTCAGGAAAAGAAATCTACCTGATTTGGAAATAAAAAGGAAAAAATGGGGCTGCTTCCACTGTGACTGTGAGGTTTCTCCTCCAGCTAAAGACTGATAACAAAAATCCCTTCATGCTACAAACAAACGTTAAACTTAGGCCAGTTTTATAGCAAAATGTATAAAAAGAGATTTTTGCCTTGTAAAGCACAAGTTCAAGTTACAAGCAAGACTCTTTTATCGTGCATTTATTCCTTTATTTCTGTTCATTGCCATGTCCCAGCTGAGGTACCTGTGACAGTTTCCAGGAAAGCACAAACTCACCCCAGTGGGTTGTTCCAGCAGATTATGGTTTGTAATATTTCCCCCAGCAGAGCTCTGTTAATGGGAGATGCTGGTGCTGCACTCACCAGCTGGGAAAAAATTCAGTTTCTACCAGATAGTGTGAGGTTCAGCTTTTCAGGGCAGGGAAATTCCCACTGGGATGGGAAAAGCTACAGCTGATGAGCACATGCATAAAAATAATAAAAGAGGCGCTCATGATTGTAGCGAGATAATGACAGGAAATAAAAAGATTTCTTGCACTGAACACTCCAGAATATTTAATCAAAACACTGCTCCAAAGGGGCCTCCAGAGTGAGAAGTAGCTGTGGTATTTTGGAGCTGCAGGGATGGGATCCCTGTTGTAGGATCATGGAATGTCCTGGGCTGGATGGGACAGGATCATTGATCCAGCTCCTGTCAGTGCACAGACACCCCAAAATCCCACCCTGGGCATCCCTGGCAGCGGTGCCCAAACGCTCCTGGAGCTCTGGCAGCCTCGGGGCCGTGCCCATTGCCTGGGGAGCCTGGGCAGTGCCCAGCACCCTCTGGGGGAAGAACATTTCCCAAAATCCAACCTCACCCTCCCTGACACAGCTCCAGCTGTTCCCTGAGTCCTGTCATGTCTGGAATCAGCTGCTGGGTAAGGCTCAGATCCTTCCAAGCAGGGACCTTTTCCCTGTCTAAGGTGGCTCATCAAGGCTCACCCTCACAGAGCAGCTGGAAATGCACACTGCAGGTTCAGGGGAATGCTAACAGCACTCCAGTTCCCAGCACCTGATAACTGCACCTCACCAAATGTGCAAATGGCTTTTGCAAAGCAAGTGCAGAGACTGCTGGTGCTTAAAGAATTTGTAAACTGAACTCAGTGTTCATAAATGGAGTGAAATGGGAGAAAGGGCTGAAGGAAAGGAGGTACAAAAAGGTATCTCATGGCACACAAAGGGCAAGGAAAACTCCTTGTCAGCTGTAGGGCTGAAAATCCAGCCCTGAGAGTGAACAGAAATCCCTCACCAGGTGAACCCCTCACCTACCCTCTGTCCCTTCACCCTGAACAAATTCCCCTAAAAGAAGTCCAAAGGTACCTGCAACCTCTCCCTGTTAGAAAGGTGAAAATTCCTCTGGACTGGATATTGTGGAGAAATTCTTCCCTGTGGGGGTGTGGAGGGGCTGGGATGAAATTCCCAGAGAAGCTGCAGCTGCCCCTGGATCCCTGGCAGTGTCCAAGGCCAGCTTGGACGGGACTAGGAGCACCCTGGGATAGTGGGAGGTGTTCCTGTGGTGGGACTAGATGGGCTTTAAGATCCCTTCCAACCCAGCTGTTCCACAGGACAAACTGGCAGCACCCAGTTCCAAATTTCACAGCCATTTAGCAGAAAAAAACCCACCTAAAAAACTTCAGTGCCAGGACTCCAACCCTGCCCGGCAGAATGTGCTGGGGCTGAGCTTGCTACACGCTCCTTCAGAGGGGTTGGATCAGAGTCCAGCAAGGAATGATCCCCTCCCTTCACTTAAACATCAATTCTTTGCTAATAAAGTATCCCTGGCATTGGGTTTCAGGCCCATGTTTTCAGGGATACACGGGTTATTTCCAAGCCCAGTTATTACCAGTGCACGCGGTGACATTAATATGAGTAAATGCAGGAAAAAGGATGAAATAAAACATATCCTATTGAAGGAAATGAGAGCTCCTTAAGAAAGAAAAACACACATAGGAAAGACGTGGGCATATCAGGATACAAATGGGACACTGGGGAGCTCCAGATTCCACAGGCATGATGTTATTGGAGTGTTTGATACCAGAGTAAGCACCTGCAGATATGAATTACATCCTTGTTCAGACCACGAACATCGAGGCCCTGACATCTCAGGAAGTGCTTATGTTATATTTCAAATCCCCCTGCCAACTGCATAAATATCAAATAAATCAATCATGGATCTAAAAGACATTATCTTAAAGACTTGCAAAAGCTGAACAAGCCACCTCTCTTCTAAAAGTAGCCCCAGACCTTAAATAGTTGGGTTTTTTTCTGTGGTTGCACCTGAACAGCAGGGGCGGGAGTGCTGTGACTTCACCTCTGCCCCCAGAGACAGAAATGGCACAGAAATGGCTCAAAGAGTGACAGTAAAAGAGGTTTTCCACAAGTTAAACATAATTTCTACTGCCTTCAAAAGGGGACATCTCATTTTACACATGGAGAAAGTGAGGCACTGATGTACAAATGGGTTGTGCAAAGTCAAGAGGGCTCTGGAATGGTGTGAGCAGAACAAGGAGAGGACCAAGAGTCCTTGTGATGCCCATCAGACCATGCAGACTTTGTTTTCAGTGTATTTTGAGACAGAAAATCTAAATTTTGTATTTATTTCAGCATATTCTGACCAAGACAGAAAATGCAATCCAGGGCTCAAATGTTTTCATGATAGAAAGACTTTTTGTCACGTGGATCACGTAAAAAGATGATTAAAACCAGATCACAAACATAGTCCATCTCATAGAAATTTAACTAAAAATGTTTATTGTGCACTGAAAAATTCAAATCTTCATGCTATAATTTCTTTTTAAGTTAAAAGTAACAAATATCAAAATATAAACTCCAAGTCTGAGCTTTTAATAATGCTGAAAGCTGTAATAAACTAAAATTTTATCAGTGTTACAGAATTTGGGATTTTCAGAACACTTTTCAATTTAAGAGTTCCCCCATAAGCTCTTATTAGATTAATTTGTTATTTTTCCTTGCTTGCCATGGGAGTCTTAATTACAATTGCTCCAAATACAGCTCCCATCCATCTTAATCAACAGGGACTATTTGGCCGTGCTGTTAAATCATCTGGTGTAATCACTTTGAAAAAGTTTGTTCTGCACTGAAAAAATGGCTGAGAAAGGAAGCAAAAGGAAATCTATCTTTGCACATTCATCTTTTCCCATTCAGTTCCCAGCAGCAGGAAGATGGAGTGGCTTCACATCCACAGAGCTCAGAGTTGGAAAAAGTGGGTTTTGAGCCACAAATTCTGGGAAATATTCAAACAAAGACTTTGCTGCAATCAGAATGAGTTTGTGAATTAAAATCAAAGTGGCAGGAGAATCCAAACTTCACAGAATCATGGAATGGTTTGGGTGGGAAGGGGCATTAAAGCCCATCCACTGCCACCCCTGCCATGGGCAGGGACACCTTCCACTATCCCAGGCTGCTCCAAGCCCTGAACACTTCCATTAAATTATCTACTCCCCGCTTTGTCACGGAATGACCTCATAATCTGGATGCAGAAGTAATGAGCACTGGGTAATTACTGTGTGCTTAACTTCATTGCAGAACTGAAACATGGTTTGGCCAGTCTTCCCCCAGCCCGTGCCAACTCCCAGTCACCAATTCCAGAGCCAGGCCCTCAGAAGCTGCCCCAGCTTCATGGGCCCTCTTGTTAGGAACAATTAAAAATTTGTCTGTGATTTTTTTCCTTAAAAAAAAACCCCAGCAAAACCCTGCTTTTTAGAAAGATTAGATAGCAAAGAAAAATGGAGGAAATATCTGCAAGGCTTGACCTTTGCTTCAACCTCTTATGATCTTCAAGTGTCAGAACCTCTGAGTGAGAAAACCAAATTTAATTAAGTTTTGTCTGGTTTTGTTTTTTCCAAGTTGTGATTAAAGGTGCAAAACAAAAGGTTTGGATATGAAAATTCTCTCTGTGCCCAATCAAACCAATCTGGGGCACACAACTCAGATTCCTCTAATTCATCCCCACAGCCCAATTTAAGCCACTCCTGAACCACTCAGTGCCCTGCCCTGGGGCATTTTTGCCCAACAGAGTTTTTCTTCCAAGTTTTATTCCATTGGTTGCATTTTCATTGGATATCCTCTAAGGAAATTGTGTGAGCTGAAGATAAACAATTCAAAACCTTCCAAGTCCAACTTGCTCTCAGGTCCTTGACTGCCTTCAAACCAAAGTGTGAATTGCAGCTTATCAGCTCTCATAGAATAATTTTGCAGAGCAGAGCTGCCATATGAGAAAAAAAAAGTCATAATAATAAAAAACCTGTTGATTGCCACTACTACATTTAAGGAGTATATTCTTCCTCATTCTGAGAGTTTCATTTGCTATAGGAAACCTTATCAGGAGCCTCCATAGTTGATGGGGGAAATGCTCCCCACACAGGAGGAAACACAGTCCTGCTCCAGCTCAACATGGTTCACATTGTCCCATTAATCCACCCAAATCCCTCTATCCTCTGCTCTTCTCAGAGGTTCCTCTCATTTTAATCCTCAAAAAGCCTCCTAAATCCAGAGTTTCCAAGGAATTTTCCCTAATTAAGATTTCATTAGTGGCTTGCACACAGACCCAGAGCACCTTTAGCAGCATCACTGTCAGAGGAATGAGACAACCCCTCACCCCAGCTCAGACCACAGGGTACAAGGAGAGACAGGGAAATGTAATGACAAAAACAAAGAAGGGTCAAATTTCCTCAAAAAAAGTCCAGCCCCCCTTTCCCCGAGCTCAGCTGCAGCAAGGTGAAAGGCTAAATGTGGACAGAACGGGAATTACGTGAGTGGTTTCTGAGCTTCCTGGGGGGAATACTTAACAGCAGAAATATGTTTCCTCTGGAGACCCTCCCCACCATTTGGTCCAATTTCTTACTCGAAGAACTGAACCAGCTCATGATGTAATGCTCCAGGGAAAACATTCCTCTCGAAAAAGAGTATCTTCCTAGGGAGAAGTTTGAAGAAAACATCTTAATATTGTTTAAACAGCTTTTGGCACAGGCACACCAGTTGTGCTGCGCTCAAGGCTGAAAGCAAGGCAGGCTAAAAAGATGGAAATGGAAAGTTTTAGGATTTTTAGGCTTCTCCTCGACTACCAGCCCAAGTCTCCAGTCATTAACGGAAAGAGGAAAAAAAAGACATTTTCAGAAGCAGATATTTGCCTTGCTAATAGAAGAGGAACACTTTAAGGCTCGGGCTACTCTGTGTGTCAGGAGGAAACCACAGGTTTAATTCTGCCTAAAGCCTGATCATTTTCTTAACTCTTGCTCAAAGGCACTGAACACCACGGATCTGGCTGGGAATGAGGCTTTCTGTGGCTCTCGGAGGGGGCACCATTCCAAGGACCAGGAAAAGTTCCTGCCAGTCAACCTTTCATTGCTCAACTTTTGTGTACACATCTTCCCTATGCTCCCGAATGCTTGGTTCCCTTTCTGGACCATCTCTCTGAACAAATTTGTCAGTTTTGTGACTGGAAGAGCTGGACATTGGTGTTAAACAAGGGCAGGAAGCACTGGGGACAAAGAAATTCAAGAGAGGCAGAGCAGGAGGGAGCACGCTCCAAACCCGAGGCAGGGGCTGCAGGAAAACCCAGGACAACAGAGCTCTGTGAGGAACAAGCAGGGGGAGAGCTGGGAAAAACAAATGTAAAATGAACATTTAGGGATTCTATTCCATAGCTGAGATTATGTCATGCTTAGCACTGATACAAGCTCCATGTACACATTACCTACTCCTTACATAAACCTTACAAAGCTTTCCTTGAATACACACCCTGGGTACTTTAGGGGTTTTTTTTCTTGAGGAAAGAGTAAAATGACCCTTTTATTCCTCATTAATATGTGTACCCATACAATTACTTTTTCCTCAATGGCACACCCGAGGCTACTCAACAGCTCCAGATCCCAGTTCAAATGTGAATTCCCTTAGAAACTTAATAGATTTGCATTAGTGAATATTATTTACTGCCAGAACCCAGCATTTCTGACCTGCTGAACGTGGGGCTGAAGGCATTTGTTTGTCCAAACATTTGGGTGCCACAGGCAGGTTATTTATGGCAGGGTGAAGTTTCTATCTCCAGTGTAACCCAGGTGATTTAAGGGATGGGGATATTGGATCCCTGTTTTCCACCCTGATGTTCCAAGTGCTGGCAAGACAAAGAGCAAGGAAAAGGAGCAACAACTCAATTCAAGAACAGCACAAGCCCAAACCCAGAGCACAGAGGGGATAAAACTCTCAATTTTCCAATTCCTACCTTGTTTAATTTAGTGCATCATCAGGGCTTTTGAGGAATGGGCACCATTCGTGCTGCAGCTTCTCCTCAGACTTTGAGGCACTTGGTAACTTTTAATAATTTCATCAGGATTTGAAAACCAGGCTCATTTATCTACTCTCAAATATTAAGTTTTGCATTTTATCTGTTCAAAAGGGTTTTGCTTGTAGAGAGGGATTGTGAGGAATAAAAGCTTTGTAGGGTGGGGAGGTGGCTGGTTTGATAATTCAATTTTACTCCTTCATTGTTCAAACTCTCAAGAGACCTCTGGACACAGTGACTGAATTAAAAGGTGTTGTTACTGTTACTATTATTATTGTTATTATTATCAGTAAATAGGATTGTTCAGACCATAAAACATGCTGTACAGCATGGAATATCTCAGCTACAGCGTGCCAGGGCTTCACTGCTTGGCAATGCTAAAACCTAGCAGTAAAGGCTTCATAAAGAATTTAAACCCAACTCAGTGGAGTTGAAGGCCAGCCTTTTGCAGGATTCTGTCGAGAGCTTTAACTCCTCCTTTGCTGGGGCTTATGGCTGCAGATTTTTCAGGTTCTTGGTAGACCCTAAACTCTTAAAGCCTTGAATCACAACGATTTATCATCCATCAGGGAGCTACATAAAATGGATTTTCCTTCAGAGTGACTGTTCCCATAAAAAAACTAATTTAAAAAGAAAAAAGACAATTAATAATGTTTTTTAAAAATCTACATTACAGCCCAACTTTACAGGGATCCTTAAACCTAAAAAGTCTGACCCCAAAAAAATTAATGCCACCTGCAAGCTGTAAATATATGTATTATTTAGTTTTTTTCCCCCAAGTATTTTCTTTGGCTGTTATATTCAGCTGAACAAGGCCTAAAAATTGTCAAACTAAATTCTTGTTTAAGAGTGGAGCTCTAACTACTGCCAGTTTGAGTGAAACACACAGCCAGGTTTAGGGAATACGTTTTATTTATCTTGGCTGCAGTGCGGGGTGGAACATTTTCCATCCCATCCGAACGCAGTCAAAAAGGGGTTGAAATATTGCACAATAAAAGCCATTCATTATATCTGTCTCCTCTGCCTTCCAAAAACAGAGCTGCCTGACCAGCCCCAAATCCGGGCAGGGGGCAGGAAGATGGGAGTCAAGGGGTCACTGGAAATAACCCAAGACTAACACCAGGTTTTTCAGGCCTGGCTTAGGGAATCTGTTCCATGCCCTCACTCCCAGAGCACACAGGTTTTCCTGCTCCCCGCTCTCAAGCCTGGCTAAAGTAGTTAATTGCTCTGTTATGCACAATTTACAGGAGTTAATTACTAAACTAATACATTAGGCTGCTTGTCTCCCAGTCACAGGCCCAGCTCCAGCTCCTCCACTGGGACATGGGGAAATTGGACCTTATTTCGTCTTAAAACATTTTGATTTTACCTCCTCACTTTTAAACCATGTTGAAGGAATACCCCACTATTTTTTATTTATTTCCAGTGCTCACCTACCTGTTGGCAGCTTGAAAATGCAATTTCTTCCCCTGCCTGTTGGTGTTCCTGTGTGTTGAAGCCATCCCTGCCATTCTTCAGGGGAATTTCCCCCTTTCTCCATCTCCTTGTCCACAGCTCTAAAATCCTTTCCTGTTTGCTTCTCTGTTCATCAGTAAAGTCTCACCTGGTCTAAGAGTGAGAGAATTCACAGTGAATTCACAGTGAGGAGAAGGAAGAGTCGAGCACAAACTTTCTAAACATTTCTGAACAACAACTGACCCAGATGAACCCACAACAGTGACATTTCTAGGCAGCACTCAGGTGTTTCAGCATCCTCTATTGCTCATTAGTCAGGAGAAAGTAGGAAAAAAATCAGCCAAAAATCAGATTTATTTACAATTATTTTAAAGTGAAATAAATATAAATGGTATATACAGTTCTTGTTATTTTTTTTCCCCTGCTTATCAGGTCAGGATGACAAAACTTTTACTTCTTTAACTTTTGTTAACTCATATGGGAGAAATTTGGTCATCTCATCCCCACTTTTATGTGCACCTTAATTAAGGCAAAATATTGGCATAAAATAATTCCTGGGAAACATTAACAGTTGAACACCTCCTGGAGAATTCAGGGATAAGGATTGTTCTTTGTACCTCGAGCAAAGTGAAGCAGAGACTTTTCCAACTGTGAAATAGCTGCAAGATATCCAGCTCTGAAAATCTGTCACCACTGCACTTCACAAAAGTGATATGTAATTACTCTTACTTATTAACAACATCATAATTACAAAGCAGCAAAACAATCAGCCTTTCCAGGCCCCAGCACTTGTCCTCCCTGCCAGTCAGAGCAGGAATTACGTGGAGAGCTGCTAAATGCAATTATTCACCAATCCACACCCAGGGCTAGCTTGTACCTGCTTGAAGTCATTTAAAGTCCACACAAATTAAAGTAGGGAAGTACTTTTAAACACCAATTCATCTTTATAAAAGCCCTCCAAAGGGAGAAGAGCCTTGCTTTGGAAGAGGAATGGCAATACCATGGATTTATTTAGATGCCACTCTAACACATGGTCTGAGCTGGAGCTCAGCACATAAAATGGGATAAAACCACTGGAATCTCTTTCAGGCAGAGCTGGAAACCAGAACCACAAACTGATAAAGTCCTGACACCTCTCTGCTGTCAAACACCTTGATTTCATGTCCTATCCCCCACCATGGCCACTAAGACAAGACACAACTCCAGAAAAGCTGCTGGCACAGGGAGAGGGGAGCTGCTGGCCATTCTGAGGGAAATGCTGATTTTCGAAAAGCAGATGTGACAATGGAATTATGCTGCTGTTCCCACCCCCTGTGTGACACCACAGGCACCAGGTGTAGGTCCCACAGTTTCAGGAGTTTAGTCAGCTCCTGCTCTGAGGCAGAGCAGGGACTCGGTGAGATCTGGGTGTTTAAAGCCCCAAGACTGCACAGGCCTTGCATGAGGAGCTCTCCCAAATTCCAGTTCACCCAGCTGAGCCATTCCCCAGCTGCCTGCTCCACCATGGATTCCATCCTAGGTCTGGACTGTTCAGCAAGCCCCACATCAGCTCCTGCAATCTCCACAATCAGAAAACACAGCCAGAGCCTCCGGAGGCCATCCCGGCCTATCCCTGCCCCAGGAAGGATCATCTGTCATTCCTGACAGATATTTGTTTAATCTGTTCCTGAAGGCCTCCAGTGATGGAGATTCCACACTTCCCCAGGCCCTCCTTGGCCATCACTGCTGCGAGAACTTTTCCTTAATGTTTAACAGAGACGTTTTCCTCTGATTTAAACACACTTCTTGTCTTTGGAGAAGAGATTATTGTCCCCCACCTCTGCACCTTCTGCACAGCTGAAGACTTGTTCAAATCCTCTCCAGATTAAGAAAACAAATTATTTTGAGGATAAATTCTATCCAGAGAAGGACAAAAGGAACTAAAAAGCACCATAAAGAAGCAGCTGTATCTCTTGGAAAGAACAGCAACCTCTTCCTTTCTTGTAGGTTTCCCCACCATGCCGCTACCATCAAGCATCCACAAATGATTCCTAACAACCCTTTTCCACCCAGCTGTGCCAGGAAGAAAATCCAAGCTTTGTTTTCCTCTCTTTACCCTTGTTCTTCTCTTCCTGCCCTCACTCCCACCTCCCAGCTGAAGTGCACTTAGAGAGCCTCTCGGGGAACCTTGAGGGAGTGCTGCCTTGTGCTGCTGTGGCTAAACTCAGGACAGTATCCCACAGAGCAGCAGTTGGGATTAACTCCGCTTGTATCAAACATGTGCATTTATTGTTTCTTCCTCCAGGACAACTCTTTGATCTCACTATTCAGTCTGATATTCAGGATGTGACAGCCCCAGTGTCAGCCAAGTGCTGGATTTGGTACCTAGAAGTGGCACAGAGACACCCAGACAGCTGAAGTACAACTTGACTCTGATTAAGCACAAAGCAATTTCCATATAAAACTCACACCTGATTCCAGTCCACGATCATTTCACTTTTCTAGTTTAATTCCAGTGCACAGTTCAGTTGCTGCTTTGTTTTGAACAGTAAAAGGAGCAGCTATTTTTACTAATTTACTCATTTTTTAAGCTTTACATTATAACCTCAGCCAGCTTCCCAGATTTTGTCCATTATCTGCTTTCCTTGGTCCCTTCCAAGCAGAAAGCTCAGCCCAGCCTGCCCTCTCCTGGCAGCCAAGCACAGCATCCAACCCAGGAACTCTCCCCCAGTCTGCTTCCAAACCTAACCCCAAAAGCAAATCCCCAAGTCAAACAGTAAGGCAACTGTTTGTGGAGGGATTTAAGACACGGAGATGTGGTTTATGGGCCACAGGGCAGTGCTGGACTCTGATCTTAAGGCTCTTTTCCATCCTCAATGGTTCTGTAACTCAAACAGCACTTAAATAGTGGAGTTTCTTTCAAGTTGCTTTAGAAATTCTTGTCTTGGGAGAAAGGGGTATAAAAATCCAACTGCTCTGGTTGCTTTCAAGCTCTATAAAAGCAGCCAAGTACATAAAGTATTTTATCCCACATCACTCATGGTAAAAAACAGGCCACAGAAGGGACTGTGTTGGACACAAAGACATTTCCTCCAGGCTGGCACAGGGATCCCTCTGGGCTGGAACACCCCAGGATGAAAAATGAAAGCAGCAGCAAAGCTTGGAGCAGACCACCTGCAGTCCTCACTCTTTATTCCATTGTTCCAAGCAGAAAAGTGCAAACAGGAAGATGACAGGGCCCAACAGGGGATGGACTCAGGACACAGCACAGCCTTCCTGGTGAGGAATGCTTCTCTCCCCTCAGCCAATTTCATTTGCCAGATTAATTTTATACAAAGAAAGATTTCAAAGCTTTTTTTTTTTTTTCTTTAATGACCACCCTTTACATCAGACAATCATTCATGAACTCTAACACAAAATCTTACTCTAAGGAACTCCACACCTCTGCTCATGCCCAAAGCCTTTTCAGAAGATACAAACAAGGTCCCCCACTTCCTCCTCTTCCCTTTCAAGAAGTGATTCCTTTATTCGTTGCAGACAATCTCTTTTTAGTGTGTTTTTGCAATCTAGAAGAAAATATATGCAGATTTCAACAGCAATTTATAGGGAATGGTCAAGCACATGGGAAACAAACCCGTGGAGCAATTGTTGCTGGAAGGACACATTTGACTCTGTGGTTTAGCTGCTAAAGACAAACCCACATTTATCAGGGAGAAGAATTTTTTTATTCTCTTCATTACCTGCCATAACTGTACCAGACCAATGGTCTGAGCCAGTCTGCCACACAGATCAGATCTTCAAGCATTTTAGGCATCAAGAGAAGGAAAATGAGGTCTTAGTTATCCAGAAAATGACTAAGAAAATAAGTGAGGAAATACAAGTGGGAAAGAGAAGAAAACTGCACTTGAGAGACTAGACAAGGCTCTAAGAAGCACTTTCACTTCAGAAAATCAGAGATGCCTGAAACATCTTTCAATCTCAGCTCAAGAGGTTCTGCTGCTTCTGAGTGTTTTTGGTTACTCCTGTCCTTCCCACACCCAGAATTTGTGCTTCTCCTTCTCTGGGTGGGAGCCCAGGGCATTTCTCGAGCTGTGGCTTCACAGAGGCTTCTCCTCCTCCACCACCTCCTGCCAGGAGCAGCAGCAAGAGGAGCAGAGCCCTCATTCTCCTTCCCTGGGGCTGGGAAGGCGAGCTTTTGTTCCCTGTGGTGAATATTCTCGGATCCTGCCAGGATGGATGCTCTGATGCTTCTCCCAGCTTTGGGAGCAGCTGGGAGCAGAGGCTGCTTGGGAATCTCAGTGGGAAGCTGAATCCATGCAAGTCCCTCACTTGCTGCATCCTTGCTCAGCCTCATGCTGCGCCTCACCCTGACCTCAGTACTGGCACTGCTGCTCCTCCTCCTGCAGGCCTGCAGGGATCCCTCCTTTGGCTGGGGGACTGATAAAACTTCTTCCACATTGTAAGAGGAAACTGGAAGATCAGCCCCAGTTATTTCCAAGTTTTCAACAGGAGCGAAGTAGAAGGCACTGCTGCTGCTTCTTCTTCTCCTTGCCGGATCACCTCTGACAGAATCCTTTTGAGGACACTTGGCTCTCTGGACACGCTCCTGTACATCCTGTCGTTTGAGAATTTCCAGCCCAGTCAGAAGATTTCCTTGTAATTCCTCCTTTTCTATCAAGGAACTGCTTTCTTTTGCTTCTTTTTCACATGGAGTCTCTTTGCCTTGCTGGAAATAATCAGAGGTATCAAAATCACTTTCTGCATCTGGCACAGCATTTGAAAACTGGGGGAATAAAAAAAGAAATTCCTTATTTTTTTAAAATATAGGCAAGAGCTAATCCATAAAAAACTGGTTTCAAACAGCTGAACTGGCTACTGTTCTCCTTACCACATCAGTCTCCAAAATCCCAACAACTGACAGGGAATCCTGCAGGCTGGAATCTGTTTCAGTGTGAGGCCAAACTTAGGTTGCTTGGGAAGCAGAGAATGCTGGAGTAGCCAGGGTTGGAAGAGACCTTAAAGATCGTTCTGTTCCACCCCCTGCCATGGGCCCAGGTTGCTCAGAGGCTCAGCTGAGTTCTGAATGCCCAACATCTCCTTCCAAGGATGGAGATTCCATAGCCTCCAGGCTGCCTGGTCTCCAGTTTAATCACTCCCAGTGTTTTCCCCTCAAACATCACTTCTGTGATCCCTCAGCCCAGCAGTTACCTCAGGAGCAGACTCCAGGCTCCCAGAGCTGGTGGCTGCTGCCTCCTCCAGGAGCCCAGGGCTTGGGCACAGAGCAGCTGCACAGAGCCCCTTCCCACGCATCCTTCCAGCCTGGGGCTCCTGGGGAGTGTCCCTGCAGGCATCCCTGGATTTGGGTTTACCCAGACCTGCACCCTCTGCACAAGAGCAAACACGTGGTTAAATGAGTGAGTGTACAAAATCTTCTATGTATTACAAGAAAAGCTTCATGGTATTTTAGCTCTTATATAAATTATTTTACTTATTATATTTATTTACCTATATAAAAACCTTCTAAACAACCATCTCAGATAAACAGTGGGGAACAAACCCAACAGAAAGCTCTGCACATCCCTTAACTCTTCATGCCCAACTCACCAGCCTAAACACTGAAAATAGAAGTACCCAAAGTAAAGAGCTGGATTTTTTGTCAGATTTACTCTGGAGTCCAACAAGAACTGAATTTATCAGTTGGACATTATTAATTTATTAGATCCTCCAGACTCTGCTATTACAGAAGCAATTAAAAGTAAAAAAAATATTTTTTGTGTAACTGTTGAAATAAAGGAACAGAAAGGGCAAAGCAAAACAAAACTAAACCCCAAATTACCTGTAAAAAGTGCATCTGCCTTTGGTGAGTCTGGAGATGACACAGAAGAGAAAACCTCTGGAATTTCAGGGATAGGGCTGAGAAGGGGTTTCTTAGAAGCCATTTCTCTTTCCCTATACAAAGATTTCTTGACTTTTTTCTTTCTTCTTTTCCCATAGCTTGGGTGTTTGGTTTTCTGAAAAGATTAAGGAGAATAAAGCACAGTGCAATTTAGATCATCCTCTACAATATTTTTCAATAAGTGACCCCATTACTGGATTTTGATGGATGACAACTGTTTCCTCTAAAAGAAAGGTTCCACTTCTTCTGCCAGCTACAGAGTAATCTAAAAACTCAAAAGCAAAAAAGAATTACTTTTCTAACATGGCTCTGCAAGAACTTGGTAAGGGAAGAACCATAAACTCATTTGTTGTCCCTCAAGTTTGAAAAGTGACATGCAAACACCTCTCTCCAAAAAGATCCTTTTTGGCCCTAGAAGAATTCAAGCCCTCAATTCAGTAAGGAAGAGGGATGGGGCAGGAAATCAGGAAAACAAGATGGGGATGAAGAAGAAAATATTGGCAGCAACAGGAAGATCAAAATAGTCCTGTAAGACACAAGGAGAGGCACTTAGAGAAATAAATAAAAATAAAAGCAGAATTCAGCAACCGCAGTAGCTGGCACTCACCTGAGTCTTCTTGGGAGCAACTGTGGTTGGATTCTTCTGTCTCTGAATCTTGCTCCTTCTTGGATTTTTGGTGTCTTTGTCATTCTCAGCGTTTGTGGCTCCCAAGCTGCTCCCATCAGTGTCCTCTGCCACAGCCCTGCATTGCTGAGGAACAAGATTTGGGGTGGTTGGGGGCACCTGCTGCTTATAAAAACCCACCAGAGTCCAAGAGGCACAAGAAGCAAATGGAATTAATCTCATCACCTCATTAGGGGTTGGCACAACTGGAAATTAAATATTACAGACTCATTTCACACAGTACAATCCAGTCCTGTTTGTATTTTAATGAAAATACAGCAAATTTTCATCTTCAGTTATTTCTTTTAATAAAATGGGTTACTTTTTTTCATATTCCTCTATTTTTTGCCTTCCCCTTCCACCAGAGCTGTCCAACACTGAAGTCTGAAAGCACTTCTAGTACAATCAGTTCTGTGCCTTGAAATTACAGCAACCAAAACATTTGGTCAGATTATTTGGAAAAGCTCCTGGAAAACTCAATAGAAATTGTCAATTTAAGTACCAGGCTGTATTTTTAATAACTGGAAGATCACTTTCACTGAAAAATCTCCTTTCCTCGAGGCACTAACAGGAGGTATTTCCATATACCTGAATATAGATAATCCTCATACCTGAGGCTGGAAAAACTTTTTTAAGCATCAAGAAGGATAAAAGAGAACAATTCTGCCCGAAGTTGTTCAAAAAAGCAAAATAAATTTCATCACTACAGCAACTCACCTTCCTTTTAGTAGAAGAACGAGTTGTCATCATGTCAGGTTTGTCAATCTCTGCTACTATGAATGAAAAAAAAAAAGGATTTTTAATCAGTTTCAATGCAAGCTAATCTTGTTTTGAGGAAATTATCTACATAATTTCTGATATTATGCACTTCAGCTTTAGTCTTGAGTAGAAACAATCTTGAGGACTATCAAACATGGCAAGATAAAAAAATTCTACCTTGCTCTACAAAATAGAGGAAAACTCAACTTGGGAGGATTTGGTAACAATAATTAGAACATCCAAAGCTTTCATAGATAAACATGCACAACCCACTTTCAATTCTTTTGTTGTTGGGTTGCTGGTTAAAAGTCATCAAAATAACAGCATCAGAATCAAGATTCTAAAAAAAAAAAATACGCAGTAAAATTTTCACAGAAAGATATTGCAAGTTTAAGTAAGGTCCACTTAAAGCTCAGGTAAACACTGCAGCTACTGCAAGGAGCTTCAGAAGAAAACCTTTCAATTTAAATACTAGCATTCAAATTTTAGCATAATTGAAATATATCCCTTGTATTTAAAAATACAAACAGTAAAATACACCAAAACCCTCAACTCTCCGTTTTCAGGTATAAAAAGATTCATTATCTACTGATAAAAACACAAGTTGGGGTTACCTTCTGCATTTTCAGCGGGTGAAGGGGCTTCTGCAGCAAGAGAACCTTCCAGGAATTCCGGGAGAGGCGCAACACCTTCCTTCAAACAAAAACCAGCATTTCTTAGCAATAAATTACAGCAGATATTTGATGGACCTTGTCCATCAGTGTTTGTAGACAAAGTGGTTTTATTCTGTTTCCTTAAAGAAAACACCTTTGCTCTGTGTGGCAGAAAGAAACACAGCAGCAAAATATAAGAAGAAGATTTCAAGGTTCAGAATGCTTCTAAAACAGCTCTCCAGGCCAAAGTGCTGTTCAGAATTCCTAAAAACTCAACTTCTTAGTGTGATTCTGTAAGTCCAAACAGACTCTACTTTTGTATTTCAGCAAATTCTTTGCAAAATCAAGCAGGCTGGGGGGAGGGAAATTAACCAAGAGTTGACCATTCACAGGGAATAGAGACCAACAAACTCACATCATCCCAACCAAAATCCAGGAGGGGCAAAGGCTCCTCAGAGAGGCCCGGCCTTGCCCAGGGGCTCTGCCCTTGAGGACACCCTGGGGAGGCTCCTCTGCGTAAGGGGGTGTTGGCAGGCAGGCTTTGGTCAAAGATTTCAGGGCTCAGAACTTCCCCAAAAGTCACTTTTTTCTTCTTTGGTGTTTTGGAGCTCTGACTGTCAGTTCTCTCTGTTGGAATAAAATGAAATAAACAGCTGAGTGAAGGGGAACTGTCACAGAACAGAGACTTTGCAAGAGATTTAAATATTCTCCTAAAAATCAAACAATCAGCAAGACACTATCTCTACATGGCCTGTGAGGCCAGCCAGGATTTTCACTCTGGATTTATTAAAAAATTAAGGAAGAAACAGACTAAAAATGACTACCTGTTCCCCATGTTTGAAAAGTATAAAACTCCTTTAAAAATCAGAGATTCTATTCTGGTATTCAAGACTTTCTGAAGTCTTGGGGTGGGATTAATTTTTTTTGATAGACATTATTTTCCTTGGCAATCTTGTTTTCCATGTCATCAGCAGGACACCACAAGGAGGTCATTCAAACAGTGAATTCAAAGTGGTGATTAATACCGAAAACCAGACTTAGCAAAGAGGCAAAACCTTATCATCCCACACAATACTTATTCAAAAAAGAAATAAAGAAAGCCAAGGGATTTTTTTTCTTAGAAAGGGGAATCTGACCTGTTTGCAATGTTTCAAAGGCTTTTACACAACTGGAGACTGCAGCAGATTCATCTCCTCCTCTGTCAGTGGCACTGTTTGAGTATTCCTGTCAAATTTAAGAGATACAGTTCAACAAAATTGCCTTAAAATATTGTCCTCTAAGCAGCATTTCATAATCAGTCCTTTTGTTTAACCAAACCTACTTGTTTGCTGCATGAATAAAACTCAAAAACATTTATTTCACGGAATCATGGAATGGTTCAGGTTGGAAGAGAGCTTAAAATGATCCAGTGCCACCCCTGCCATGGCCAGGTACACCTCACACTATCACAGGCTGCTCCCAGCCCTGTCCAGCCTGGCCTTGGACACTTCCAGGGATGGGGCAGCCACAGCTCCTCTGGGAATTCCATCCCAGCCCCTCGCCACGCTCCCAGGGAACAATTCCTTCCAAATATCCCATCCATCCCTGCCCTTTGTCAGTTTGAAGCCATTCCCTGTGTCTTGGCACTCCAGACCTTTGTAAAGTCTCTATTTGTCCTGTCACCCCTCCAGGTCCTGGAAGGTGCAATTCGGTCCCCCCTGATCCTCTCACAACATGAAAGCTCCAAGCAAAGCTCCCAAGATGACCAAGCAGCATTAAATCATTTCCAAATCATTCCCAATCCACAGCAATCAGTCACCAAAGCACCTTTAAGCTCATCCTTAGTGGAAGCACTGAATCAGCCTTGGGGCCCTGGGTGAGCTCCCTCGCTGGGGTTTTCTTCAGAATGGATCTCAGCAGGGAGCCACTCTGGGAGAGGTCACTGCTGGCAGTGCTCCCTGCTCCCAGCCCTGTCACAGGGGCTTGGCTTCCGCGCAGCATCGCCAGGCTCGCATCTCCCACCACCCCAGCCCTCCTTGTGCTGCAGTCTGAGACAGCATCACTGCCAGTGCCACACTGGTCACACCTGGGAACTGTAGAGCAAGAACAGAGCTGTGACACTGAAAGGTTGAAGGAAAACTGACAAAACTTTAGTACTAAAAACATGAGCTATAAAAGTGCCCACATCTCCACAGATCCTGTGCAGAAACACCCCACAAAAATCCATCAGTCTGTAAATTCTGGCTCTTTTTGTGCCACAAATACATTTTCTATTTTCAGAAATTTGTAAAACATACAAAAAAGGAGGCACTGCATGTGACTTTTCATTCATCAGGTTTCTACGGCATCCTAAATTGTCTACAAGATGACAAATGTCAGCTGAAACATTTCCTGACAAATATTCCAGTATTTTTATTTCCTAATGAGAGTTTAACAAAGATTATAACAGTGCTGAATCCTCTTACCACGGCCTGTTTCCAGGGCATCTCCAGTTACAACAGTGTCCAAGGATTTGATAGGATTTTGCTGCTCATAAACCCATTCCTAAAAAAAAAGTTACAGGATTTTTACAACAGCACAAACTATGGAGGGTTTTAATCCCACAGACAAGGATTGCAGAGTTTCCTCCATCATCCACTATTTCAGCTGAATTTATTTTCCCAAAATATCCACAGAAATGCTTAGAAAATGCTTATTAATTAAATGCTTAGCAGGATTAGACATGGCAAATGAAGAAATTGTCTATTTTGATGTCTAACTTAGAGGTTTCTCCCCAGTTCAAAGCACCTTTGCAGCAGCAGCGTCAGTGACAGTCACAGCTCGGTGTGGGGACAAGATGCTGCAGATCCTGAGCTCACTCCTGCTGCTCTTGGTCCTATTTTCACTTAAGTTTTCTTTCAAAGTAGCTCCTCCATTGCCCAACATGAACTTTTCACTCCACTGCTCCCGGCTTGGTTCTTTTTTAAAAGGTGCTTTGTTCTGAGCTGCATCAATTAAAAATAAAACAGAAACCAAAGAAACCACAAAGACAAACTTCAGGTTTTTCAATGAATCCTCTCTTTGTGTTTCTTCATCAAGAGGTGCAAAAAGGCAGGTAATGTTCTAGGCAGGGAGAAGAACACATTTTTTAGATCTACTTTGAAAATAATATTACCAACCTTCAAAACAAAATAAGCGATTCTTTTCATATAAATGTTATTAAGAACAGCAATAACAGAAGTAAAATGAAAACCATTCTCCATTTCATGGAAAAAAGTGCAAAAACATTAATGCTCAGTGAGAAATCCATCTAAGAGTACAAATCTAGGAACTACAGCTAAGGAAAGACTCCCAAAAAGATGAGGTTTTGGAGAAACCACTAATCAGAGTGCATTAAGATGGTTTAAATAAACAAAACAAACCTCAAACCAAGCACAAACACCTGTGCCGAGCCTTATAAAGGAAGATTATTTTGCTTTATTAGAAGTATTTCTAGTTTCATACTTTTAGCCTAAAGGGAGAGCTGATATTTAAGGTAAATCACTGATTAGGATATTTAACCAACTTACAGGAACCTCCTTCCCGGGAAGGTTCCCCCAGGTGTGAGAGCCCAGCCTCCCCATCAGCTTCTTGCAGGGATTCAAAGGAAGCTTGGAAAGCATCGATCTTGTCCTTCAGCGACCTCACATTTGCAGGTTGAAAAGGACTGATCTGCCAAAATAAAATTAATCCCATCAGGCATTTCTTCCCTCACCATTTGAGCTTTAATGTTTTGTATTTGCACTGTGACATAAAATACAAAGAATCTAGCATTTAATCTGGCTGCAATTGTATCTGTACAGTAAAACTAAGGGAAAAAAAGTAACTTTACCCAGAAATCTGTAACATTTTATTGCATTTAATCTGTTCCTTTAGTCTAGAATTTGCTTTCTGACAACCCAGGATAGTTCAAGTTATGAACAAATCTGATTAACCAAGTCACGCACGCTTGAAATTGACTTTACTTGGAACCAGCAACATTTAATTACCCAAAAACCAAGCGCAGCAAACACAGGAAAGTAAAAAAAAATCAAATTTATCAGCAAGCTCAACATGGAGAGGAAATTCCAGCCTCTGTGCAGTGTAAACATCCCCTTGTCCTGAAGTCAGGTGACCAAGGGACAGCAGCAAATTAATGCCGTGGTTATCCCTTCTGCTGCATTCTTCCCAAGACTTGCCTCCCCTTCTGCAAGCACAAGGTGGTTCTTGGAGGGAATGGAAGTCCCCCATCAGATATTTGGGAAGGACTCTCACCTGGGTGAAAGCTTCATTCTGCCTACTGCTTCTCTGCTGGGCCAGGTACCGGATCAGGGTGTTGTTTTCTGGTGATCCCCTCAATCCAATGGTTGATCTTCTCCTAAATTTTAGTGAAGTTGGGGAAGTCCCTGAAAAGGGGACAAGAGGAGAAGTTAAAAAGAAAAACAAAGCACAAAACCAGAAAAATGTTTCGGAATACCTAGAGCTTTAAAATAGTAATTTCTCTATACTTTTTAAGGTTGATTAATGCTATTTATTCTAAGATACAAAATTACCTGCTCAGCCCAAGAAAACTCCCTGAGCACATCAAATTAAGTGCCTATAAGCAAATAACCACAAACCAAGTCTGCTTCTTAGCTTTTCAATTGTTTGTTAGTGTTTACCAATACTTCCATAATTTGTCTTGCAATTCCCTTGTGAATCTCAAGACCCTTCATTAACTGTAGAGAGATAGACAGGGAGTATTTAACTGTGTAGGATATAACCTGTACAGTTAAATGGTATAATTATCCTATATGTGGGATATCATATAAAGATGTTGCAGCAACAGCCTCTCAGAGTGTGCTCCTGGGCAGATTCAAACTCTGATCACCTGAATCTGCCCTAAATTAGAGCCTTTGGAACAAGGCTGGACTAAACGAGCTGGAGAAGCCCCTCTGAGAAGGACAAAAGTCATTTGTCACCCCAGCCTCACCCGAGGGTCGTTTGCCAAAACTTTCCTGAGCGATCCCAAACTCAGCACTTATCACAGCAGCAAAATCAACGGGATTTTTCCTCTGCTCAGATAGTCCAAAATCAGGTTTTCCTTTCACTCTGTCCCTCTCAGGAGTGGAGAAGTCATTTCTCAAGGGAACAGTTCGGCTGCTGGAAAAATCCCCCTTCGTGTGCAAAGGCAAGGGGGGTTCACAGAGCACATCCCCCCTGAGTGCCCCAAAACAGCTCCCAGGGAGCTGCCAGCTCACATCAACCCCCTGGAGGTGACACAAATTCTCCTCGGGGTTTTTGGGGCATTTCAGGGCATGTTTTGGTGGCTGTGTCTGGCTCCCATCAGTGAAATTCTCCTTCTTGGATGGTCTGATGACTTTGGATTTGGTCACTTTGCAGCTCTTCTGGGCTCCTGACAGAGGGAAAGAGTCCTCTTCCTTCTGTTCAGGACAACCACTCTCATTCTCTTTAACTTTCAGGGGAGTTTTAGATCCTCTGAGCATTGTTTGGGACTTATTTGAAGGAACATCCACTCAGCCTTTGCCCCTGTAATTACAGATTCCTATTAAAAAGAAAAAAAAAAATATTACTTGCTAAGAGCAAGACCTCACTACCATGCTCAAGCGTCTCCCAAACCCACATTTTTCCAGGACAAGGTGTTTAATAGTTGAGTGGGAAGGGAAATTTATCCCCAAAGAACTGCAGGGAAAGGACCAGAAAGAAAAACACAGAGCAATAAAAACCTGCATTATAAACATACACAGGAGTGGCTCAGGGTAAGGAGCCACAAGGCTGTGATTTCACTCTGTCAAGCCTCACATTAATATAAAATATGTGTATAAAATACAATAATCATAATCGCACTGCGACTGTTTTGCTCCAAGTGTTACAATAAATATCAGCAGTTTAATACTACTTTAATAACACTAATTAGTAGCAGCAGAAAGAGAATACAAGTCTTGGAAATAAATCAGCAGAAGAAACAACACTAGTAATATATATTTTTTAAAAATATCACTAGCTTCTAAGTAGAGACTTGAAAAGGCTAGGTTTCTTTGCAGTTAGTTTCTTGACGTTAATGACATACAACTCAATAACGTGACTCTGAAACTTCGCTTCTGCAAATACGTGCACTCTTAGAAACAAAATTACCAAAATTAATCTGCTTAACAACGCTGGGCAATCTTTTTCTTCCTTATTTTTTTCTTTTTCTGCTCTTAGGCCCCAGCAGAGGCCGATGGCTACAAACACAGCCACCAGACGAGGACAGAAAAACATCCAACCCGGGGCTCCCCCGGTCTGCACCACCCCCGGGCACTCGCACCCCACAGCTCCAGAGCTCACCCCGGACACCCCCTGCACCACCCCGGACACCCCCGAGGACTCCCCGCTCCTGCTCCCTGCGGAGCCGCCCTCACCTCAGCCCCGCGCCCGGCCCGCCTCACACTTTCAAACCGCGCCACGCCCCTGCGGATCCCTCCGCGCCCCCGCCCCTTCGCCCAGCCCCAGCGCCCACCGCAGCCACCGCGGCCGCAGCCACCGCGGCCCCAGCAGCACCGCAGGGACAGCGTATCATGGGGGAGACTCCTCACCGCTGCTCTGCCCCGGGGGCCCGCGGGGCTTGGCGGGACAGGGGGAACTCTTTGAGTCGGCGGAGAGATCGCGGGCCGTTGGACCGCGCCACCGCTTTGGTACGGNNNNCGCCACCGCTTTGGTACGGGAGAAAAAAATAAAATTATTAAATCAATTAATTCAACGGCCCTCGCGCACGTGACGGGAGACAACCAGTCACAGAGGGTTTATGCAAATATGGATGCTTCTTCTGGTCGCGATTGGCTGTCGTCCTGGCTTTGCCCCGCCTCCTCCCTGCCCATCGGGCAGATGCGCGGCGCCGCGCGGCGCTGATTGGCTGTGGGGCCTGCCCGTCAGCGCCCGCTTCTTCCGGGTGTCAGCGCGGCGGCGGGCGCAGCATGAGGCGGGTGACGCTGTTCGTCAACGGCAGCGCCCGCAACGGGAAGGTGAGGCCGGGCCGCGGTCGGCCCGCGGCTGGTCCCACTCCCTGCGGGGCCCTGCCCGGCCCTGCCCTCCCCGCAGCCTCCTGGGGCAGCCGGGCCTGCGCCGCGCCGTCCGGAGGGGAGCGGGGCGCGGGGTTCCCCCTCGCTGCCTGCGGAGGAAATCGCGAGGGAATCGCCACAGGCGGGGATTTGTCGCGGTTGGAGGCGCGTGGTGGCTTCAGGGGGTCGCGTCCGGCTGTTCGCGTCAGGCACAGCTGTGAGATGAGGGCTCTGGGGGGAGACTGACCCTGCGTGGGGGTACCCTAGGAATAATCGCATTTAATTGTTTAAAAGCTCGCTAAAATCGTCTCAAGACTGAAAATAATGATTTTTAGGCCCAACCAGTGCTTGTCCAGCAGAGGAAAAGCCCTTGTCCCTGGGCTGCAGTACCACAGAGAGTGCGTGGTCTTGGTGTTTCCATCCACATTCTGAGTGTAGACGTTGATGTGACTGTGCTTTAATGTGTAATTCTGTTAATTCTGCCCATGATCCTGCTTTTTCCACCCGGACCTGAAGTGCTGGAGTTCATGTGACCGCATTTCAGTCTTGCAGTTCTGGTAATTTGTGTCAGTGATCCTGATTTTCCCATCCACATCCTGAGTGCAGACAGTTTATGTGCCTGTCCTTTAATCCTTAGTTTTAGGGAGGGCAGTACATTTGGGAGAGGCTTGGAACAGAACAAGTAGCAATATTTCTTTAGAGAAATAAATAACTGAATTATATTCTTACAGCACCAACATTTATTCCCTCACTGCTGTTGCAGTGAGTTTTGGTGGGAGCTGTGCAAGTCACCCTGTTTTTGTGTTCCAGCACCAAAGTTGATCTTTTCCCTTGTTTCTTGGTCAAGATCTAAATGGATTTTCCTCCTCCTAATAGCCCTGATAAATCTGAAGTGGCAGAACTTTTGGAGCACAGTTTCATGGTTTTGTTTTTATTTATAGCCTCCTTTGTTCTCTCCTCCCCCAGGTCGTGGCTGTGTATGGGACTCTCTCAGATTTGCTCTCTGTGGCCAGCAACAAGCTTGGGATAAAAGCCACCAGCGTTTACAACGGGAAAGGGGGGCTCATTGATGATATTGCTTTGATTAGGTGAGGATCAGCCAGGAAAAGGCAAATCAGGGCTGTGGATTAAGAGACTAACCTGTTAAACCTCCTTAATCGATACCCACT
Source organism: Promerops cafer (assembly GCA_013398275.1). Taxonomy (NCBI): domain Eukaryota; kingdom Metazoa; phylum Chordata; class Aves; order Passeriformes; family Nectariniidae; genus Promerops; species Promerops cafer. The sequence goes on along the minus strand of VZSE01001758.1, from coordinate 151,087 downwards.
GCTTTCCCTAAAAACAGATGTGATCATTTCCAGCCAGGATGCCCAAAGGTCCTTTCGTGCCTTTTTAACTTCAAAACATTTATTGATTCAGAACTTGATACAAGCTGTGTTTGAGGCTTTTTCATCTCCTGCTGTGTTGATTCCAGGGCAATGTTTGTACCATGAAATCCCCACTATTCCACTCAGCCCTGGAATGGGGGGTTTCTGTAAAGGAGACAAATTCTGTCAATACTTTGGCTTCACAGAATAGTCCTAGACTGGGGAGAAGAGCAACTATTTTGTAAGAATTAATTGATTGGACCACACAAGTGGTCCCTACCTGGCTGCTGCAGATAAAATCTCTGGTGAAGTCAGTCCATTCCAATCCAGTAGAACCTGCAAAATACAGATAAAAATCAGATACAGAAGTTCCAGCTAATGGCCACTGGTCATAATTTACCTGAAAGTAATCAGAAGAGGTTCCACTGTCAATTAGATGAACAATAAATTATGATTAACCTTCTTTTTTTCTTCCCTCTGCGCCCTCCTGTCTCAGGGATGATGATGTTTTGTTTGTCTGTGAAGGGGAGCCCTTCATTGGTGAGTCTGTGATTCTTAATCTTTAACCTTTTATTTAATAGAGTTTATTTTGCTTTCATATAAACTTAAGATTTTATTTTGTGGTGTTTTCAGAAGATACCTCTTCGTAATTAAAGAATATTAACCATTTTTCCAATAATTACTTTGTTTCTTCTCTGCAGATCCTCAGACTGATGGGAGAGCTCAGGAGGAGCTGACAGGGTCTCACACAGACTGGCTGACTCTCAATGTGGGAGGCAGATATTTCACCACCACCCGGTAAAAATGGTCTTCAAAAACTTCATTTCAGTAACGCAAAAGACCTTAAAACATAACTTACTGTGAAGCAGGAGGTCTTTGACTCCTGCAGCTTTCTCTGTATTTTGTATTTGCCAGCACAGTTTTGCAAGAAATTAATTCTTAAACATTTACAGATGAAGGAAAAGTAAAGTTGGGCTGCTTTTGTTTTCTAGGAGCACTTTGGTTAACAAAGAACCTGACAGTATGTTGGCACACATGTTCAAAGACAAAGGTGAGTGTATTGAGATGAAATTTATTATTTTTAAGTAATAAATGAACAAAGTAGGCAAAAGTCACTGTCACGCTGAGGCTCTTGTTCATAAAGTAAAATATCCAAAGTATGTTAAAGTACCAGAGCAGAACAGAGGATTCTTTTTTAATAACTTTATTTCTCTCTGTTTATCATCTCACCACCTAATGTTGATCATCTCACAAACTGTAGATATAGCTCCCATCCATTGTGAGTAGTTTGGGTCCTTTTTTTGTTTGTTTATTTGATTTGAGGTTTTTGTCTTGTTGCATCTTCCTCAGTTTTGTCAGCAGAGCCAGTGAGCAAACTGCATGAGGCAGCCTTGGGGAGACAATCAGACTAAAATTTTGGTGCTGCTTTTATCCTAGCCAGGATTCTTTTGTTTGTGGTAAAAATTCAGTTATTCAGAGCAGGAACAAGTTCGTTTTAAGGTGATTTTTTCTCCCCACTCCTTTTTTCCTTCCTTCTCTCTCCGAACTGCCCTTCCAAGTGGAATGTTTGCTATTCCAGTCCCCTTTGGTAATAAAAAACTCTGAAAACTGAAGAAAATGCTCTTCTATTACTACATCAAAAGTAATTTTATATATATATATGTTGTGGAAACAGATGCTTGGGGGAATAAGCAAGATCCTAGAGGAGCTTTCCTCATTGACCGCAGTCCCGAGTATTTTGAGCCCATTTTGAACTATTTGCGTCACGGACAGCTCATTGTAAATGATGGCATTAATTTGCTAGGTAGGTATTACCTGTCTGACATCTCCTAAATTATTCCTCCTTGGAATTAAAGCTTTGCCCTCAGGTGCCCGTGGTGAAGCCAGGGGGAGCTTTGTGTGCTCATCCCCGTGGTTGGGAGTGTTCCTTTGGTGGATTTATTCTCAGCAGTGCAGCTCCATGTGCTTGCTTTAATGAGGATAGGCTGGTGATTTCTCTTTTGGGCATTAAAAATCCATACTGGATTAATATCTGGAATTCTGGAGTTGATCTCTTTAACCTAATGCTGGTGTTGGAAATGTTGTGTCTGAGTTATGTTTTTCCTTTTAGCTGCAAGCAAACTTTTTCTCTCTCCCCAGTTACATCCAGTATAATGTGTGTGTGTTCTCCAGTAAGGGGAGAGAAGGGTGCTGCTCTCTGGATCAGCAATTCTGTGGAATAACCAGCACTGCTTTGTTTGTAGGGGTTTTGGAAGAAGCCAGGTTTTTTGGGATCGACTCCCTCATTGAACACCTGGAAATTGCTATTAAGGTACCTTGCTCTTTGTAACCCCTGGATGCACATCCTGCTCTTCCAGGCAATGTGTAACTCAGTGCTGTCCCTCTTAACTCCTCTCCCCAGAATTCCCAGCCAGCTGAGGATCACTCTCCCATCTCTCGGAAGGAGTTTGTCCGGTTCCTGCTGGCAACGCCCACCAAGTCTGAGCTGCGCTGTCAGGTGAGGGAACACAGCCTTTGTCTTTCCAACAAAACTCCAGGAATTGTTTCCTAACACCTGATCCAACCCTGCCCTCTTACAGTTTAAAACCACAGACTGTTTTAAGGAAATGTCCAAATCTTGAGAGCTTTGCATTTACATTTCATGATGTTATGTAAATGATCTTGTGAGAGTATGTTTATATAGAACCATGGAATGGTTTGGGGTTGGAAGGGACCTTAAGGATACTCTTGTTCCAATCTGCCACGGGCAGGGACACCTCCCACTATCCCAGGCTGCTCCAACCTGGCCTTGGATGCTGCCAGGGATGGGGCANGGTGCTCCAAGCCCTGTCCAGCCTGGCCTTGGGCACTGCCAGGGATCCAGGGGCAGCCCCAGCTGCTCTGAGCCGGGGCCTCCCCACCCTCACAAGGCAAAATTTCTTTCCAGTATCCCATCTAACCCCGCTCTCTGTCCATGTGAATCCATTGCCCCTTGTCCTGGCATTCTCTGTCCATATAAAAAGTCTCTCCCATCTTCTTATCAGCCCCTTTAAGGTACTGGAAGTGTTTCAGTACATCTGTTTATCTGTATAGATTTAGATACACAACTACCCAGACGTGTTTCTTTTAATTCTTTTTTGTCCAGTCTTCCCCTTTCCCTTCTGTGACCATTTTGGGGCTGTTCACTGGCTTTTCCAGGGTCTGAATTTCAGTGGAGCTGACCTTTCCCGCCTGGATCTTCGCTACATCAACTTCAAGATGGCCAATCTGAGCCGCTGCAACCTGGCCCATGCCAACCTGTGCTGTGCCAACCTGGAGAGAGCTGACCTCTCTGGATCCGTGCTGGATGTAAGGATGCTGCACCCTGGGCAGCCTGGGCTGTCCTGCAGTTGTCTCAAGAAACAGGAATTGGAAAAAAATAAATCAGTTTCCCAGTGTTTTCTGTGATTGTTCTGCTTACAGTGCTCCCACACTTCCTCACAGAAACAGTGGGGTGAGCTTTGGGGGGTTCAGTTGCAATGCAGAATTTAAATCTGTATTCTGCTGATTTTTGGTATTTATCTTCACACCCTCGTGACTCACATCCTGTCTCTGCCAGTGTGCAAACCTGCAGGGGGTGAAGATGTTGTGTTCCAATGCAGAGGGAGCATCCCTGAAAGGCTGCAACTTTGAAGATCCGTCAGGCCTTAAAGCTAATTTGGAAGGTAAGTTTTTGCCTGTTAATTATTCCCTGGAAACAGCCCTGTGCCTGTACATTTATGTGGCAGAAGTTCAGCTGTGTTTGTACAGTCCATGGGAAGAGCCCACAACTCTGGGCTGGTTCTACCAAATAATCATTAAATTCCCAGTTCTGCCTTGACCTCTCCCAGTTTACCCAGCTCTTAGGAAGCATCACCTGGAGCTGCTGCATTTCTGGCTGATTTCCCTCCCTGCCCTCCCGTGTGGGTGTGTTGCAGGTGCCAACCTGAAGGGTGTGGACATGGAGGGCAGTCAGATGACCGGGATTAACCTCCGAGTGGCCACGCTGAAAAACGCCAAACTAAAGAACTGCAACCTCAGAGGAGCCACGCTGGCAGGGACTGACTTGGAGGTGAGTTAGCATTCATTTCCTATACATGTATATATAAATATATGTATGTGTACAAAAAGATGGTCGTTTGGGGGATTGCTGGCTTTTCTCCAGCTGCAAAGTTAAATGGAGTTAAGGGAAGTGGAGTTAAACTTTTGAACAGAGTTCTGTCTCTATTCAACTAACATTGTTTTTCCTTTCCCCTTCAGAATTGTGATCTGTCAGGTTGTGACCTACAAGAAGCAAATCTGAGGGGATCCAATGTGAAAGGAGCCATCTTTGAGGAGATGCTGACACCCTTGCACATGTCCCAGAGTGTCAGATAGGGGCCAGAATATGCTGAAGAGGAAGGAATCCAAACATTCATTGTGACTTTCTTCACCTCCTCCCCTTCCTGAGTTAAAGTCATGGTTATTAGCTACCTTACATTTGCAGTAGTGCCTAGGTAAACTTTTTGATCCCTTTTGGGGAGGGAATTTTTGTTTCCAGAGGTACAAACAGAGAGTTTGTACCTCTGTGAGCAGAGTGAGGAAGTGGGCTGGTGCTGGAATCAGAGAGTGTGGCTGGTTTGGGGGGGAAAGGTTCAATGGTTTCATTGTTTAGCATTGCCTCACTTTGGAATGCATTTTAATTTATAAAGCACAATATATGCAATTCTATTTATTAAATCTGTAGCTGCAATATGAATAGAAAATGTTACTCCTGTACAGTAGCAACCAAGTTGAGGTTTACAGGTGTATTTCCAGTCTGTATCCGTGCCAGGGGTGGCTCAGTGTCCCCAAGGGGTGCTCAGGTCTCTGCTGGGGTGGAAGCTGATGGGAACATCCCTGCTCAGAAATGGGATGTCTTTAATTAATCATCTCCAAATGAGTGTGGAGGTGCACTGTCAATCACAGCTGGTGAGAAAAATCCTGCTTTCACATGTCCTGACCACTCCAGGCTGGAGTTCCTGCAGAGTTTTGGTGAATTCAATGCAGAGAGGAAAGCACAGAGCTGTCACCAAAGCAGAGAGAGGCAGAGGGGCCCCAGCTCATGCTCCACCCTCCCCTCATGACCTCAGCAGGTGAATCTTTCCCTGTTTCCCCTCCATGTACTATGCAAAGACTCCCTGAAAGCTCCCTGGGCATCATCCTTTTCCCAGCTGGATCTTCCTGTTCTGTTTGGGCTGCTTCAGGTGGCTGTAAAAGCACCTTGCCTGGGGCCAGGTGCCCTCCATGCCCTCCCACACGTGCTGTGCCTGTGCAGAAAGCAGCTGGAGCTGCTTGTGTGGGGGAGTTGTGCAGGGCAGAGGCCTCAGCACCCCTGGATGTGGATAAGGAGCTGCTTCCCTGTAGGATCCATGGAGTTCTCAGCTCACACCACCTTTATTTTACAAAAAGTCAAAAAGCACATGAAGAAACTATACCAAAAAAAGAAAAAAAGGTGCATCAAGAACTTACCTCAGATGCTTAAACCACCCCAAAGTTAAAACTAACCTTGAATTTAAGGAAAGCAAGCTGTTACTGTAGAAATACAAAGGAGGAGTAAGAACCAGTGGATCCCAGCTGGAGTCCCACAGCAGCTGGAGTTCTACAGCTCTTCAGGGGGTTGTCTCTCCCTTGCAGTGCAATTTTTGTCGTCTTGTTGTCTCAGTTGTTGTTACAAAAATGCTGCTTTGCCACCAGTCTGGGAGGATCAGTGATGGTTGGGGATCAGCAAAGGATGTGTTCAGGGGGAATTGCAGGATTCTCCCTCCTTTTCAAGTTGGTTTGACTCAGGCAAGTGACCTGAACTTTCAAGGCTCAAATCCCAGAGCCACGAGGTTCAGAATTGGGATTATTTCCTGCAGATCCCTCTGGATCAGGCTCTAGGACAACACTATATGTCCTTGGAGAAATGACCTGTAGATTCCAGGGAAATCCTACAGTGTGACTTTGGAGTCCTTTCTCCCACCTCATGGCTTTCAGTGGGAATGTTGTGTCTGTTGCAGTAGAAGATTCCTAGGGCTAGAGAAACAAATGAATTATTTTTCTTTATCATATTTTGTAGCTGGCAGAAGTAAAACTATTGTATGGAAAAAATATATCTCTATTTTCATAATCACTGTGTATAAAATCTCTTTGAACTTTCACTGAAGCACTATGGAATAATCACAGCATGTGGCACCATCATTCACAGCTGGATTTTAGGTACCTCTTTTGCCAGGACAGAGCTGTGTGAAGAGCCCTGTGCAGAACTTGCAGGTTCCAGCTAATTTAAGTTGCATTAATAAAAAGTGTTAAAGAAAAAAGTGGCTTGTCTTCATTTTAATAAAAACCCCAAATCTTACCTGGCTGGTGTGAGAAGAACAATAATTTTTTGGTTTTAAGCATAAAATACCTGCTGGAAAAACAACTGTGCTTGTGGGGGTTATGATCTGTTAATTGGGAGAATTTGCATGGAATTGTTTTTGGTTTGTCATTCCTCCCCAAGACTTTGCAGCCTTTTTGTCCCCACCCTCCATATTTGCTTAAAACAATAGTTGGAGGCAGAATAGTCAGAGAATCATGGAATATCCTGAGCTGGAAGGGACCCAAGGATCATAAAAGTCCAATTCCTGTGGATGCACCAGAAAGCTGTGGAGAAGAAGTTGCTCAAAGCTGTTGAGGGCAGACTTATCAGACCCAGGGTAAGTGGTGGTTAATGATGTGCAATTATTGAGCAAAGCTCTCTTTAAAACAACTCTGCTTTTACCTTTCAATAACCCTCATTTTTGCAAGGCTCATCAGGGAAGGAAGGAGGCTCCAAACAGGAAAATCCCTGGGTGAATCCACGTGCCCTGCCAGAGAAGCAGGAACATTTCTCCCTCTGAACCCAACTGTTTTCACAGCTTGATCAGTCGAGCTGGAGCTCGGTGCTGGCTGCCCCTGCCGGGAGTGGGAGGAGCACTGAGGCAGGAAGAATGACTCTGCTAAGAGTCACCAAATCCTCCCTGAATTATTTACTTATTAAATTACTTTAATCCGGTAAAGCTCCAAGAGGTCATGGGAGCTGGAACAGAGGCTGTTTGAAGAACAGGGAACATGAGACATTCAGGTGGCACAACAGTGCACAGCAAGGCAGAGGAGCTGCTAGATGGGGAAAAATAAAATTTCTGCAGTCAAAATAACTGAATTGAACTCCTGCATGCAAATAAATCTTTATAAACCTGCACTGCACAAACTCTCAAGATTGAAAAATAGGGAATCATGGAATGGTTTGGGTTGGAAGAGGCTTTAAGGATCATTTCCATAAATTCCAATGGAATGACCTTCCACTGTCCCAGGCTGCTCCAAGCCCTGTCCAACCTGGCCTGGGACACTTCCAGGGATCCAGGGGCAGCCACAGCTGCTCTGGGAATTCCATCCCAGCCCCTCCCCAGCCTCACAGGGAAGGCATTCGTCCTAATATAAACCCAGATTATATATTTCTTCCTGACCTAAACCTTCTCTATTGCCAGTTTAAACCCATTCCCCATTGTCCCTGTCACTCCAGGCCCTTCTAAAAAAGGATTTGAGGATCCTGTTCACACCAGAGACTCCAATGTGCCAACAAAGTACATTTACAATCATCGACTCATCCAGTTTATTCCCACCTGGCATTTTATACAGCAAATACCAAAGCACCTGAATTTAAATATTAAGGAGGAGGTTTTCAAACTCCTCTGGGCACTTGTGCAGCCACAGGCTCCTGTTTGAGCACTGAAGGGTTGTTTTCTTCATGCCTGATATAAATGAAGATGGGCATGAGGTGTTGCCTGGATCATGGATTCTCCATCCCTGGAAGTGTCCAAGGTGAGGTTGGATAGGGCTTGGAGCACCCTGGGATAGGGAATGGCAGGAGGGGAAATAGATGAATTTAAGATCTTTTCCAAGCCAAAACATTCCAGGATTCTTAAAGACTGAGCTCAATTCCTCACCCATTTCACACCCTCAACAAATTCAGACTCACCCAAGAACTTTTACTAAAGGAACCAGAACTCACTGACAGAAACGCTCCTGTATTTCCCAGAGGATCAGCTGGATCCCAGTGTGGGATTTACAACCTCTTAAAAGCAAGGCTGTTACTTTTATGGCTTTTAGAGAAAAGAGCTGCATTTAATTGCTGCACCGAGGTGTTCCAATTATGGGCTTTACTTGTGCTGCATGACAGTCACTGTAACAGCAACACCAAAATTGCAGCCTGGGAGGGAGAAGTAGAAAAAAATCTCCTGCTGGGAAAGGGGTGGCACTGGGGTTCTTGGGTATAAAAAGTGAGGTGAGAGCACATTTACAGACATTTTCCAGAGGAGAAGAACTGGAGTTCCTCTCTCAGGCAGCAGGTAATGTGCTGGAACAACATCCCACACTCCCTTTTTATTTATCCAGTGCTTACAGAAGCTCCTATTAAAAAAAAAAAAAAAAAAAAAAAAATTAGAAGAGACTGCAAAGGGCAGTTTTTAAGGAGCAGGGACATCACAGCAGAAACCAGCTGAGCACATCTACCAAACACCACCAGGGAATGCAGCCTTTGAGGACCACACATGCCTGGAACTCAGAAATCCTAATTTAGATCTTCATCCAAGTTTTTCAGATGTCCAGTCTCTTTCATGTGAGCTAATCCACACTTTGAGAGGCTGCAAATCCAGCTGGGGCTCCGGCCCAGGAGGTGCAGGTCAGAACTGGAGCAGGCACAGGGTGGGATTTTTGGGGTGTCTGTGCAGAGCCAGGAGCTGGAATTCCATGATTCTTGTGAGTCCCTTCTGGCTCAGCACATTCCATGATTCTGTGACCCAGAAATGCCTCATTTCCATCCCTCTCCAAGGTACAAATGGAGCTGCAATGCCTTTATGACCAGACAGGTGCTTTTTTGTCTCTCCCAGGATGGAGAAGTCCAGGAGGATCGTGGCCAGTGTCCTGCTGTGTGTGCTGTCCGTGGGGCTGTGCCTGGCTCAGCACTGGTCCTACGGCCTCCAGCCAGGGGGCAAGAGGAGCGCCCAGGTCCTGCTGGGACCATTCCAGGAGGTGGGTCCTGGGCTGGGAAACAACCCTGGCCTGCAAAAAGTGCAGCCAAAATGGTGACAAAGGCTTCCCTCTACACCTGTCCCTGTGTCTGTCCCCCAAACACCCCCAGATATGGAGATAAACATATTGTTTGAAGTAGGATTTGGAAAATAAGGGGTGATGTGACATTTGTCAGCCTGGCACAAAGAACAGCACACTGTAGCTGGCAGAAGTAAAACTATTGTATGGAAAAAATATATCTCTATTTTCATAATCACTGTGTATAAAATCTCTTTGAACTTTCACTGAAGCACTGTGGAATAATTTGAGCAGCCAGCTCCAAGGGATAGATGGAGCTCTGAGGTCCAGGTTAAATCTGATTTCATCCTCTCCCTAAATTCCAAAATTCAGATGGATTATTTTATGACAATTCCTCCACTTCCCTTAAAATTTTGGCAATTTGCACGTGGTGGATGCTCAGCAATTAAAGCACATGTGGAAGGTTCTGTCCACTGGTGGTTTTCCCCTCTTTTCCAATCAATACTTCATGTCTAGTTCCTCCTCATTTCAGCATCATGGGGTTTGTGAGGAAAAGGTGAATTTCAGTTGTGTAGTGGAACAGTTTCACCTCCATCTGTAACTGGGATAGAGCTGCTTTTGGCAGAAAAATCTCCCTTCTCCCTTCCTGAAGGTTGTATCATTTCCTCATGTCACTTTTCCAATCCAGATTGCAAATGAAATGGAAAAATTAGAGGAGGTGCAGCAGAGTGAGTGCCCAGGCTCATACCAGAATTCCAGGATCAGAGATCTGAAGGAAGCCATGGTGAGTAATGTGGTTCTCTGTCATCACTATGGGAACATTTAAAGAAGATACCTGATGGGAGGGAAAAAAACGTGGTGGAGGAGGAAGAGGGAGTAAAGTTTAGCTCACGTGAGGAAATACTGGCTCTGCCCTTATTATGGAATCCCAGGATGGTTTGCGTTGGAAAGGACCTAAAATCCACCATGTCCCATGGGCAGGGATACCTCCCACTGGACCAAAATTACCTGCAGAGGTCCCTCACTGTCAGCTACACCGCTCCCAAATTCCTCCCTGGACACTCAGGACAGGGATCCATCATTCCAAAGCTCCCCTTGTAGCAGTGGCGCTTCCCGCCTGAATTAACCCAGACGAAGCCCAGCCCTCCCTGGCTCCCTACGAAGCCACAGCAGCCCCGGCTGCTGCCCGGGGCTGTCCCTGCTGCTGTCCCGGCGCTGTCCCTGCTGCTGTCCCTGCTGCTGGCCCGGGGCTGTCCCTGCTGCTGCAGGACGCAGCCGGATGGAAGCTGCTGCTCCCAGGGTCCCCAGGCTGGGAAATGCATTTCCATTTGCTGCTGCACAGCAGCGACAGCACAGACCTCACATCTGAGTTCACTGACACACATGAGCCTTCTCAGGCAAAAATGCGCTTTTCATTAACCCAGCAACACCTTGATGGGTCCAGATGGCCACCATTTCCTGGGAAGTGTCCCTGGGCCATCCCAAAAGCTCAATCTCGACTTCAAATTTGAAGCCAAACCCCAAAGCTCTGAGTGCTTGAAAGCCTCTCCAGGCTCATGGAGGAGCCAGGCCTGGAAAAGGCTCATAAAATCAGGAACGGTAATGCAGGGCCTGAATTCCACTGGATTTTCATGCAGAAACTACCTAAATAAATATGATTTTAGCTAATCTTTAATCCTATTTGTACTGAGCATGTATTGGAGTCATGGCCCATGACTTCCAGCAGCACTGCCTGCACAGTGAAGAGCCAGCAGCAGTAATTTACTATATTTAAGCATTTTTTTTTTACTGCAAGAGATGATGTTAGGCAGGAAAACACACCAGAATAATTACCAGGATATTTGAAATGAGTCCTTTCTGGCTCANGCGCTGTCCCTGCTGCTGTCCCTGCTGCTGTCCCGGGGCTGTCCCTGCTGCTGCCCCAGCGCTGTCCCTGCTGCTGTCCCGGGGCTGTCCCTGCTGCTGCAGGACGCAGCCAGATGGAAGCTGCTGCTCCCAGGGTCCCCAGGCTGGGAAATGCATTTCCATTTGCTGCTGCACAGCAGCGACAGCACAGACCTCACATCTGAGTTCACTGACACACATGAGCCTTCTCAGGCAAAAATGCGCTTTTCATTAACCCAGCAACACCTTGATGGGTCCAGATGGCCACCATTTCCTGGGAAGTGTCCCTGGGCCATCCCAAAAGCTCAATCTCGACTTCAAATTTGAAGCCAAACCCCAAAGCTCTGAGTGCTTGAAAGCCTCTCCAGGCTCATGGAGGAGCCAGGCCTGGAAAAGGCTCATAAAATCAGGAACGGTAATGCAGGGCCTGAATTCCACTGGATTTTCATGCAGAAACTACCTAAATAAATATGATTTTAGCTAATCTTTAATCCTATTTGTACTGAGCATGTATTGGAGTCATGGCCCATGACTTCCAGCAGCACTGCCTGCACAGTGAAGAGCCAGCAGCAGTAATTTACTATATTTAAGCATTTTTTTTTTACTGCAAGAGATGATGTTAGGCAGGAAAACACACCAGAATAATTACCAGGATATTTGAAATGAGTCCTTTCTGGCTCACTGAGGGAAACTTGGCCTTTGTGGAGCTGAAAGGACCAAACCCCACCAGATCCTGAGGTTTGCTCAGGAGCTTCTCCTTTCTTGCTGCTTAATAACACTGAAAACAAATGAAGTTTTTTCCACACCCAGCTTTTCCAACCTAACACATCCCTGGAGTTGCTACAGGAATATTAAACAGGGAAAGAAAGGGGAGTGGCTGGAAATGTTCCACCCCATGGAAAAACTCCAATTATCATCATTTCCTGGGGAAGGTGGGAGGGAGCACAAAATTCCCCCTCACTGAGGCACTTCAGGGAACAAACCCCCAGATGTCCACCCAGTTCATCTCCATCCAAATCGCCCCACGGCTTCAACGCTGTGGTATTTTTAGCACCTGAAAATTCCATCCTCAAAGTAATTTCTGCTCTATAAACCCAGAATTTTGTGTGTGGTTACAGGAGGGGCTGGTGGACAGAGAAGGCAGAAGAAAGAAGATTTAAAAATTTACAAAGCGAAATAGAGCCACAGAGCCAGAGTGAGGTTTCAAAACTGTGTTAAAATAAATTCCTCCTCAAATGGTCTTTGCTTGGATCAATATGTGAATAAATATGCTGAATTGCATTAAAACAGTGGAAAATTGTGTAGATTATTTGATTTATGTAAAAGAGAACACACCCCAGTCCAGAGTGGAAGCAGCAGAGCAGGGTCTGTTTTGAGTTATGCAGGGACAATTTGGGTGTGACAACTTTTGTTTCATGTGTCCAGACAAATCCATGGCCTCATCTCACTCCTCTTGGTTAAAACAGCAAGGAAACGTCGATAAAAAAATAAACTTACTTTTGGAATTAACTGCCCTGTCCACGGAAGAAGGACTTTTACTTTACGGCTCTTTTTCTCTTGGTTCAGTCATAAAAACTACATTTATTTTAAAAATGTATTTACAAACTTTACAACAGTCATTACATTTTAAAAAACCCCATGAAAATTTGTACACCTTGCTTTACAGATTTAGTGAATCATGTGCATTTACCCAGAGAGCTGCAGTCCCTTCCCAAAGCTCCTGCTCTCTTCAGAGTCACTTTAAAGCTGTATGTTTTACTGATTCCGTTGCAAAGGACTGAAAAACCCCCAAACATCATATTTGCAGTCTGCAAAAGTGGGTTTGCAATGAAACCACCAGTCCAGGATCCCAGACCACACAAAAACTCCTTCCACAACACCCAAATACTCCTGAATTCACAACAAACATGTCCCAGGGTTTAGAGTGATTAAACCTTTGTAATACCACAGTGACAAAAAGTAATCAATGTACACTGGGGTGAACTTTGGAGCTGCTGAGGTGCTTCCACCTCTGCCTAAAAATACCAAGCAGCACCACATGGACCTGAAAAACAGGTTAAGGTGTGAACCTCCTTTGAGTAACCCCTGTAGTGCCCAAACTGTCCTAAAAGTGCTTTAATGTTCAGAAAGAAGAATCAGGTGAACCTCATGCTTTTGAACAGCCATAAAAATCACATTATTTGTTTATTTTTCCTCCCTGCTGTGGTCTTTGGAAAAGCTTACCCTGGTCCACCACAGGATTTGGTCTGCAACAGTAAAAATAAGGTCAAGTTTTTAATTAAAATAAAAATAATCAAAATAAGGTAGCAGAAGCAGGTCAGGAATGTTTTCACTATATAAAAAAATAGCTAAATTACAGATTTAAAGTTATTATTTCCATTTACAATGATAAAAATAAATAAGGAGAGGAAAATCTGGGGTGTTGTCGCTACAAGTTCAACTCTGTGTGAGTCTGGAGCAAACACTGGGCTGGGAGCAGGGAGTTTATGGGATGAAGGTTCTCAAAAAACCTCTGCACATCCATCCTGGAGTTCTGTGCCACTGCTGATCACAGAGCTGCTCTCCCTGGCATCTGTGTCCTTTCCAAATCCAATAATCCACTGAAAGGCAAAACTGCCTGTTCCCCTCTGCCCCTGATGTGGATTAGAGCCTGTCACATTTTTAAAGGAATTTATCACAGCATGACAAATTTTAATTAAAAGCTCCAGAAAACAAGTGTTGAGCACATTTCTCCAAAGGAGAAAAACAGTAATCCTCAAAGACTTGAAATTTCACAGCAGCTTTGAACAGCTTGGCTCTGAAATGGGATTAGGTTTTGTCTCCTCTGCAGAGTGAATGTTTTAACTTTATGATTTTATTCAAAAACATGAATTGGGCAGAAATTGCTGTAATTTGTGGTGTGCAGAGATCATCATTATGGACTGTCCTATTTCCATTTTAAACCCTTCAGTTTAAAACACATTAAAGGCATATCCTAAAGCACCTAATTAACCTGAAGAGATGACTCTCGTTTCAAAAAACAAGGTAGAGACACCTTAAAGTGTCTCTGAAAATGACACCTCAGACCTCAAGTCAGGCAGGTACCCAAGCAAAGAGCAAACACTTAACAAAATCACGGTTCTGGTGGGATTTCTCCTAAGAGTGGGCACTTAATTCCACTTACTTAAAATCAGTCAAATGCCCTGTTCTTCCTCACACACTTAAATGCCCAATTGCTTTAAAAATCTGACACTTAGATGATATTTTTCCCCTAAAACTGACCCAAAGCCCTGAATCATTTGGGCACAGAACAGAAATTCCATCTTGCACCTCTGAGCCAGTGATGCCAACTTTTATCAGCCAGGTAAGAGAACTGGACACCAATTTGGGGACATTGCCAAAAGGAGGAGGAGTGGGACAAGTTTACAAACTCTAGAGCATAAAAAATGCTGAGAAGGAAGAAAAGAAGAACCAAATTTAGAGCCCTTTCTGGCAAATTTCCCAGTGAAAATGCCCAAAATGTGCTGGGAAGGGAAAACTTGTTCTGAACTCTTCAGTGTCAGCTGCTCATCTCCTCCCAGTTCAGAGGGTGCCCATCCCAGTGCCCAACTGGGCAGGCAGAGGGAGGGAGAGGGGAAGCCTGAACTTGTGAGCAGCAATCCCAGGTGAGTTTTAAGGTGAGAGGAGCAATTTCAAGGCAGAGCAGGGCTGAAGGTGGCAACTGTTCTCACCCCTGGCAGCTGCACTGTCCAAGAAAGGGAAGGAGGGGAGGGAGGGATAATTAACCACTGACATGCCAAGGATTCTGTTCGAAATCCTGGTCTGTAACTGCAAAAAATGCATCCAGAGCCAAACCTCCCCGAGTAAAAGAGCAAAAAGCTGGTTAAAGATCAGCTGAAAAATTCTTCCCGAGGTCAGACCTCATCTTGTGAGTGTTTTTTGCATGGAGTGGTTCCCTTCTCCAGGAAAAAACCTGGATGCACAAGGTAGCTCCATATGTTAAGGTTGTTAAAGCAGAACAAAAAGGCTGGAAAAGAGGATTCCAGTCACTTAGAACCAAAACACCCGAACCTGACAGCTCAGCCTGTTTGCCCACACCAGGGAAACCATTCCTGGGATCCCTACTCAGCCTCCTCTGCTCCTGCTGATTCACTCAAGGAGCTAAACCCAACCTGCTCTGAAAAGCACCCAGGACTGAGGTCAGAGGCAGATGCAGAGTGGGGAAAGGCACTGAATTAACAATAGGTGCTGTTAAGATGCACTTCAGACAACTCAGACCACATCCTGTTGTTCTGCCTGAAGCAAAATTCTCAGCCCAGACAAAAAGCTGCTTTTGAATCGAAGTTTCAGAGGATCCCAGGGATGGTGTGAGCACAGCAGGAAGGCAGTGGTTACAACAGGAGGGAGAGTGGACAGAAAATGAAAGGACAAGAAAACCCAGTGGTTTTCAAGTCAAGCAGTGTCTGTATCCAAGAACACGACAAGGAGCTGACACGTCCTACAATGCCCCAGAGAGGGGTGAAACCTGGCCAGGGTGTCCAGGAAGATTCCCAAGATTTCCCCTGAGAAGCAGCAGCCCGGAGACAGCTGGAAGTGCATGCAGCAATCAGGCTGGGGATGGATGGGATGTGACTGCAGTGCCACCTCCAGAGCAGCTCCAAGCTGGAGGTGATGGAATCTGGGATGACTCTGGGATGAGGGCAATCTGCTTACAGAGCAGGGAAGGCAGCACAGCAGCTCCTGCAGTCACACTGATGTCAAAAGAATCAGGAAGAACAAAAGAAAATGACAGCTTCAGTCTGAACAAAACCCTCATGGGGGTGGTTTTTGTTGGGTTGGGTTTGTTTGGTTTGGTTTTCCCTGAAAAAGCCTTTGCTGAGGAAACTTTTCATTAGGTTTAACAAACTTTGGTTTTTCAGTAAGGTCAGAAACCCATTTCAGTCAGGGGAGCACAATAATGGCCTGCAAGCCTCCAGCCCAACAACAATTGCATTTCCTGCTGTGAGCAACACCCTCAGCAGGGTTTTAGTGGCTCTTCCCAACTTCTACAAGATAATCAGAAGCAAAATGACAGAATGAAGAAACAAAATTATTTCCTGGAAGAGAAAGCAAAGTCTTCATCAATATTGATGATAAATAAACAGGCCACAAGCTGTTTATGGAGCTGGTACCAGTAAAGTCCTGGTATCAGTGCAGGTGGTACCAGTCCAGCCCTGGTATCAGTGCAGGTGGTACCAGTCCAGCCCTGGCAAAAGTGCAGCTTCTGTCATCTCAAACATTCACAGGAGGGATTTTTTCCACCCCATTAAAAAGCACAAAATGAGATCTTGTACCAAACCAAGCACAAGCTGAGCAGAGACCCTGACCCAGGCAGGAAACTCCACTGCCCTGCAGTGATACCACCAGTGAGATCACCCCAGGATTCCCAGTTACACTGGGAAGGAGCTGCTGGGATTGCAGCACTGAGGAACTCAGGACAGACAAGACCAGGAGAGAGAAGAACTCCAGTAGGGAGACATCTGGATTAGTGTGTCAGTACTGCACAGGCAAACAGAGGGGAGGGAATCCAGTCCCAACAACAGTTCCTCTGTGGTATTTCCCAGGAAAACTCCAGGGGAAGTGGTGGAATGGGAGATCACCAGGCTGGAAATGAAGCAGCCACTGCACGTTGGGCGTTGCTGTGACCCCAAATCCTCACTGCAGCCCTTGCTCTGATGACACCACGCTGGATTTCCTGGTTTTTGGGGGTGGAGGGGGAGGTTTGGCCTCACGTCTGCTGGGCAGTGGCGGAGCAACCTGAAGAGATGGAAATATACAGAAAAATAAACCACTGCTGGCAAGTGGAAGGCATTTTGCTTCACCAAATGAGAAACCCAAAAGGTCCTGATGGTTCTTTCAGGAGCAAACCTTGGAGTTCAGCCTCAGCTCCATGTGACAGGGCCAAACAAGGACAGGTCCTCAGGAGGTAACAGAAGCCGAAATGTTTTACTTGCCAAAGTATGCCTAGGATAGACTTTAATTGCTTCTGACCTGTAGCCCAACTTCAGCATTTATCCCTCCTTTTGGTGATCAGTAAAATGGCAACAAACCCATTTCCTTCCAGGTTTCAAAATTCAGGTTTTATTTTCCTGCTGGCTGGATGAGCTGCACCAAAAGGATGTAAAATGTGTTCAAATCAGAATGGCAAAACTTAGCACCCTAAAATGAAGCAAGGGCAGTTCTAATTAAACAAGCCACATCCTGCCTGCCTGCAGATGGGCTTTTGGAGGATGTTTCTTGTTCTTGCAGAAAACTGCACTAAGGGGGGCTTTTTCAAGT
The DNA here is from genome assembly GCA_013398275.1 of Promerops cafer. Taxonomy (NCBI): domain Eukaryota; kingdom Metazoa; phylum Chordata; class Aves; order Passeriformes; family Nectariniidae; genus Promerops; species Promerops cafer. Next base: position 133,801 of record VZSE01001758.1, on the reverse strand, counting down.
TGTCTCTGCCTGTTTCAAGGGGCATCCTGTAAATAAATGAGATAGGAAAAGCCAGGAGAGTGAGGAGGTTGTGTGGTTCATCACTCCTCAGCCCAAACTCAGCATTTCACGATTGTTTCAACCAAAGGAAGACAGACCCAATTTTAAAACAGCAAAGTAACAAAACTGTTCAGAAAATCCTTCCCAATCTCCCTTTACAGCCCTGTGAATCCTTTCCCTCTGGCTGCCAGCCAAGGGGGATGCTGCAGGCCAGGACATGGCAGTAATTAGTTTCTTTACAAGACTCAAGGGAAGGAGGCTCTTTTATTAATCCTCTTGATCCAGTGACTCCCACAGCATCCTTGGAGCTGGGATCTGTCTGCTGGGCACAGCACCACAGCAGCCACAGAGTCACTTCAGTCAAATGAAGGGCAAAGAAGAAAAACTTCTTCCTCATCCCGTATTTCAAGGCTTTATTCCAGTGTCACAACACAGAATTAAGTGATGAGCTGTTTTCTTGTCTTCCTGTGCTGCTAAAGTAGTTAAATGTGATCACTCTTCAAATTCTTTTTGGACAAATCCCAATTTATCTCACTCAGGTACTCCCAAATCCTCTCTGTAAACTGGACTGGAGAAGACATCCCTCCCTTTCAATTGCAAAAGGTAATCCCTGCCAGGTTTTGGGAAGGCACCATCCCTCTCACAGTCACAAAAGGATCCTTTCTTTGCTTCCCACTGGTAAGGAATTAGTCTGGCATCACTAGTGCTTTCATTTCAGGGGCAGGTGAAATGATTCTGACACAGTATTTGCATGTCAGGGATTCCAAACAGCCTGGAGACACTGAGGTGTAAGAGAGACAGTGATACAGCACTGAAAAAGGGGCAATTTGATATTACTACAAGAAAACCACTCCATGGAATTGAGACAAAGGGCAGGATTTAAATACAGGCTTTTTTAAGTCACTAATGTCTTGAAAAATCAGATTATGCCGAGCTGAGGCTTAGAAGGAGACATTGCAGACCTCTGAAAATTGTGATTTTCCCCCCACACTTCTTTTTCAGCCCAAATTATTGCACTGTTTTAGGCTGATCATGTTTTTGAAACTTCTGCTGCCGCTGTGTTTTCCATATCTCTTCCCACCTCTGCACACCTTTTTCCAAGGACACCTTTGACCAATGACAACACAACTCCCACTTGGAAAAAAAAAATAATAAAGGCACTGCACCCCACTGCCTTCCCCTGAAGCAAAAAAACCCATTTTTTCCTTCTTTTGTGGTTTCAGGGAGTGAAGCAGTGAAATGATGAGACAGGTTTCAAGCAGCACCACCCTAAGAACAGCCTGGAAAATTCCACTGGTGCCTCCTGCTCCAAAGCTGCTCTCCAAAAACCCATCAGCTCCCATTTCCTCACCTCCACAGAGTTCCTGGGGGTGCTGCTCTCGTAGGGTTTGCTTTTGGGTGGAGGGGGGGGTGGCGTGGCCAATCCATCAGCCTGCAGGGAGGGGAAACCTGGAAACAACAACAATGAGAGAAGAAGTAACAAAACATAAGGAAAAAATAAGAACAAATAAGAAAAAAAAAGAAAAAAAAAGAATAAATAAGAAAGGTGGAAAAGGAATGGGAAATGGGGTTGCACACAGATTTTAAGGGAGATTCATTAAATATCCTGTGCTTTCCATCTGTAAGCAGTTCCCTGTTCCAACAGCTGAACCTGCCCAGATGTGTTGGGTCCCAGCTGGGTGTCCAGTTCCCAATGCCCTGAGGAGGTTCCCCTTCCCCAAATGCCTCTGAGCTGCCCCAGAGAGCAGCATCAGCATATCTGGAGTGTTCTGGGGGGCCTCCCCTAAGAACTCACTTTGATTTTCACTCCAGCTGATGGAGAAGATAAAACCCAAACTTCAGAAGGATTCCAGCAATTCAACCCCTTGCTAAAGAAAAGACAGGGGTTTTACATTCCTTTCACAGATCTTTCTTCACAGAATTCCTGAATTTGTTTCTGGTTGTCTCCCCAACTCATTCCCTGCCCTGGTAAGTATTTTTTTGTTTTTATCCTCTCAGACAATTTTATACTGGTTTAGATCATTATCTGCACTGGATTCTGACTTGATACCTACATAATGACAGCCAGGTCCTACCCAGGAGTTTCTGTTCCTTTCAAAAAGGAGCAGTAGACTGAGAAATGCAGCAGCCAGGGAGTTCTTGGGGCGGAACTGCCCAGGGATTTTTATTTTTACCTTAAGCCACATTTAAACGTTGCTGCAGAATTAACTACAGAATTTCCTGAATATACAAGAAAGGGCTTTTTCCCCCTCTTCTTTTCCAGGATCAGATTATTGTGCTGTTTTACATTCACCATGTTTTTGAAACCTTTGAAATTATTCATTTTGTTAATTCTTGAAGATAAATTCCATCTCCTTCAGGTGAAACATTTACAGCTGAATGTCCAAGCTGCACAGCAAGCTCTCCTGGAACTCTCTGCCACGTGATGGGAGTTATTGTTCACTAATTAACAGAACCCTCAGGGCTTGCATTGATAATTTAGGCACAGAGCTGATCACAAACACCATGGGATCACTGCAGTTCCCTCCTCGGGATCCCCTGGAGTTGCTCCTCCAGACCAGACTCGATGATTTACAGCCATCTACACTGACTGCATGTGCTGCTCTCCTCAGGGTTTAATAAACCTTCCCAAAATTCAGAGAATCAGGGGATGGGTGGGGTTGAAAGGACCTTAAATCCCATCCAGTGCCACCCCTGCCATGGGCAGGGACACCTCCCATTGTCCCAGGGTGCTCCAGCCTGGCCTTGGGCACTTCCAGGGATCCAGGGGTAGCCACAGCTGCTCTGGGAAATCCATCCCAGCCCCTCCCCACCCTCCCAGGGAGAAACTTCTCCCCAAAATCCCATCTAACCCTGCCCTCTAGCAGTTTAAAACTGTTCCCCTGTGTCCCATCACTCCACAGCCCTGTGAAAAGTCCCTCCCCATCCTTCTTGTCCAGGTCAATACAGGAGAAAACAAGAAAGGAACTGAGAAACCCAGAAACTCTTCTCTGGAATTCCTCTGATGCACTGCTTTAACAAGTGATGTGCAAGCCACAGATCTGATTTTGATAGCACAGCCAAATTCTGTTATCTGACAAAAATGATAAGCCCTGTTTTCCTGGGAAACAAGGCAGTGGGCACCTGGAATGCACTGGGGATAACTGGGGCTCCAGAGGCAGCAGCTGGGATTCAATTCCCATTGTTTGTGCTCCAAACCCCCATCTGTGAAACTGAATAACAACACTGACCTCCAGTAACATTTTAAAATGTATTCTCATGGAATAAATCTTAATTTTCAAGATTTCCAACAGCCCCAAGCCACTGTGATCTAACTCGGAGCAGCTCCTCCCTCCCTCCCTCCCTGCCAATATTCCAGCACCAGGACTTACTCTGGGTCCGGGGGGTTTTGGGGGTGATGGGGGGAGGGCTGCGGGTGGACTGCTGCAGCGAGGAGCCCTGGAGCAGGGTCAGCCTGTTGTCTCCTAACTGCAGACTCTTGGGCCTCTGTGCCTTCCCTGCCGTGCCCTGGTGGGAAGAGAGACACACAAACCCTTCAGGTGAGCACACCCAGGTAACTCAGAGCTGTCACAGTGCCACAGACACCTGGCACGAGAGAGGTGAGCACACCCAGGTAACTCAGAGCTGTCACAGCAGCACAGACACCTGGCATGAGAGAGGTGAGCACACCCAGGTAACTCAGAGCTGTCACAGCAGCACAGACACCTGGCATGAGAGAGGTGAGCACACCCAGGTAACTCAGAGCTGTCACAGTGCCACAAACACCTGGCACGAGAGAGGTGAGCACACCCAGGTAACTCAGAGCTGTCACAGTGCCACAGACACCTGGCATGAGAGAGGTGAGCACACCCAGGTAACTCAGAGCTGTCACAGCAGCACAGACACCTGGCATGAGAGAGGTGAGCACACCCAGGTAACTGAGAGCTGTCACAGCAGCACAAACACCTGGCACGAGAGAGGTGAGCACACCCAGGTAACTCAGAGCTGTCACAGTGCCACAAACACCTGGCATGAGAGAGGTGAGCACACCCAGGTAACTGAGAGCTGTCACAGCAGCACAGACACCTGGCATGAGAGAGGTGAGCACACCCAGGTAACTCAGAGCTGTCACAGCAGCACAAACACCTGGCATGAGAGAGGTGAGCAGGAGTGAAAGCCCTGCCCTGGCTTGGCCGTGTCAAAGGCACCCTCTGTGCTCCCAGGACACAGCCCAGCTTCCCCTGGCACTTCCTGAGCAGCAGTGAACTGCTCTTAACGGCCTTAGTGTATTAATTAAGGAGGGAAGGTGTCACTCTCAAAAACTGCTGTAGTTCTGTGAATAAACTTTGGAGTGGAGTGAGGGTGAAATCTTTCCAAGAAATAAAGAAAAATGAAATTCTGGGCGCAGGTCAGGGCTGCTGGTATCCTCCAGCTCCTGAGGGCTCTAAAATGAGTCTATTTTAGGCTTTACAGAGCAAATCCTTTGTATTTGGGAATTTGTCTCCAGCTCCTTCCCGTGTCACATCCTTTGTGCTCTTCACTCAAACCACAAAGCCACCTCAGTGTGGCCCCAAAAACCCAGTGAATGAATACTGAGGTCCTTTTAAATATTAGTTCATTGCTTCCCAGAGCAGGCTGTCACTTAAACACATAACTAAACTCTTTTTCAGAGGTCAATTCTCCATTCTTGAGCAGTTCAGGATTTCTCTCTGCACAGAAGGGACCACACACTGGCAGATATAAAACACATAAAGCCCAGGTAGTCTTTGCTTCCCTCTGGCTTTCCAACTCCCAAACAGCTTAGTCCAGAGCTCCAGAAAATCCCTCTGTCCAATTCCTGTTCTTACTGTGGAGCCATAGAGCAGAGCAGCCATAAAAGCAGCTTTTCCTGGGCTCTGCAGCATCCTGAAGCAGGACTGGAACCCTGGGCTACTCCTTCCCTTCAGAAAGATTGGGGATTTCATCCAACAGCAATTCCAGAGGCAGAGGCCCAGGCCTCCAGCAGCACCAGCATCCACAACCCCAATTTTCCTGACCTGGAAATCCTGTCAGGACCAATGACAGCACCCTGGAACCACAGATCCCCTTCTTAGAAACCCTCTGCAGCCTCCAAGTGCTGGCAGCATCCCTCACCTGATGAGAATTCCTGAAAATGGATCAGCATTACCTATCCCTGCCAGATTCAGCTGGGAACTTGGGAGAGGAAAGGGAAATACAGGAATTTGTGTTTTCTCTTTATTGTGAAAGATGATCCTGTGTTAAATCAGATTAGCAGCCAAGTTAAGTGAGATTAGAGCACTGAAATACCCAGGTGCCCAATTCTCTCAGCTTGAGGGTGTAACACAGTTTGTACATCCATCAGGACAATATCCCAGGGTGTAACAGTTTGTACATCCATCAGGACAATATCCCAGGGTGTAACACAGTTTTTACATCCATCAGGACAATATCCCAGGGTGTAACACAGTTTTTACATCCATCAGGACAATATCTCAGGATGTAACACAGTTTTTATGGCCATCAGGACAATATCCCAGGGTGTAACACAGTTTTTATGGCCATCAGGACAATATCCCAAGGTTGTACAGCTCTACCTGTGGGCTGAAACTCATCCCTGTGCTTTGGGTGACCACTCTGAACCCCACTGTGAGCCTTAAAGCCCAACAGCCCCCCATCTGTTCCTCATCCCAGCCTCCTCTGGGGGTGCAGATTCTGCTTTATTCCTCAAGGAATGACCACCCTGCCCTCACACAGGGCTGGAGCAGAGCACAGCCTGGCAGATCCACATTTCCAGAGCTGGTGACTGAACCACCAGAGCATCTTTTCCCAACTCCCTGATCCATCCAAGGGGTCTGCACCTCACAGGACATCTGATTTGCGCAGTGGTGCTGCCTGACAGCAGCTCAACATCTGGCTGGGCAGCTGGATCCCTGCCTGGCTGAGCAGGGGCTCCTTGCTCCAACAAAAACACGGGTTTGTCATGGTGCTGAGAGCAGGGCTCAGCTCTGCTCAGCACCTCCCTGAACCACCAGTGCCTCCTGCTCCCAGTCTGTACCTCCAGCCAAGCCGCAGCTGAGCCTGTGACACGAAGTTTCCAAATTAAAAAAAAAGAGAATTACTCAGATGACTGAGGCTTTTTGGTATTCGAACCCCTCCCACTGTTTAATGAAGTTCCCCCTGACCAGTAGGGCTGAGAGCAATGGAAACACAGCTCCTGCTGTGGGTTTTATTATTGCTGTCATTATTATGATGGTTTTTTTACCATTTTGGAAGTCAGTTCTGTTTCTGGCTCCTTCTCCACAATAACCTGAGACTTGCTAATGCTCCACTCTTTCCTCTTGAGTTTGCTAATCCTGTTGTCACCATCGTCTTTCACAGGCAACTCCTCAGCTCTGGAAGATGTGGATATTCTCCTCTCCACAAGAGGCTCCAGGGTAGATCTGTAGCCCAAAAGAGTGAGAAAAACATGAAACACGAGTCCATCAGACATGGAAAGGGCTGTTTGTTAAAAAGCTGTGATCTCTCTGTTTGTGTAAGGATTATCGTGAAAAACTGAGGCAGGACCATGGATTTTTCAGTGGGATTTGTGCTGTTACCCCTGGAATTCGGAGTATTATGTGGTTTTTGTCCAAGGTAAAGTGTGATCTGCTTGCAGAGGGAGCCAGAGCTTTAGTTCATGCTCATGAAGTCTCACTGACCTTGAACAAATCCCCTAAACTCTGGTTATCCCAGCTGTAAAGTCAACATACGGACAAGTGACATCAGGGGATGTCCCCAGGTGTGGCAGCTCCTTTCCATGCCATGGATGCAGCTGCAAACAGGGTGAAACAAGTGCTGGGTGCCTTATTCACCAAAATAAACCACTTTGTGGTGCCTCACACCCCTGTTTTCCTGGGAAACAGGGCAGTGGGCTCCTGGAATGCACTGGGGATAACTGGGGCTCCAGAGGCAGCAGCTGGGATTCAATTCCCATTGTTTGTGCTCCAAACCCCCATCTGTGAAACTGAATAACAACACTGACCTCCAGTAACGTTTTTAAATGTATTTCCATGGAATAAATCCTGATTTTCAGAGTACCTGATCCTGTCTAAGGCACATCCCCCCTGCTGTCAATCACTGACCCGTCCGAGCCCGGCCTGGAGGAAGCGCTGTCGGAAGAGGTGGACGAGGTGGAGGCCACGGACGAGGCCACCGAGGTGACCGAGAGCCTCCTGAGGGTGGAGGACATGATGTAGGGCAGCACCACCGAGCCCGACCTGCTCGGCTTCCTCTCGGTCAGCACCGGGGGCTGCAGGGAAACACCGTGAGAAACCAGGAGACCTGCAGCTGACTGCAAGGGTGGGGCTCTGCAGAGGGACCTGGACAGCCTGGGTCAACGGGCTGATCCAGGGACAGGAGGGTTAACAAGACCAAGGGTCCTGCACTTTGGTCACAACCCCCAGGTTGGGTACAGAGCTGCTAGACACAAAAGGACCTGGGGGGACTGATGGACACAGCTGGCCACGAGCCCAGGTGTGCCCACATGGCCAAAAAAGGCCAAAGACACCTGGGCGGGATCAGGAACAGAGTGGCCAGCAGGACCAGGGCAGGGATTGTCCCCTGTACTCGGCACTGGGGAGGCCACACCTCGAGTGCTGTGTCCAGTTCTGGGCCTCCCAGTTTAGGAAGGACATGGAGGTGCTGAGGTGAGTCCAGGGAAGGGAACAGAGCTGGAAAAGGGTCTGGAGCACCACAGCAGAGGCTGAGGAGCTGGGAAAGGGGCTCAGCCTGGAGAAAAGGAGGCTCAGGGGGCCCCTTGTGGCTCTGCACAACTCCCTGACAGGAGGGGACAGCCGGGGGGGTCGGGCTCTGCTCCAGGGAACAGGGACAGGAGCAGAGGGAACGGCCCCAGGCTGGGCCAGGGCAGGCTCAGGGTGGGCACCAGCAGGAATTTCCCCATGGAAAGGGGGCTCAGGCCTTGGAACTGCCCAGGGGGGGTTGGAGTGCCCATCCCTGGAGGTGTCCAAGGTAGGCCTGGACATGGCACTCGGAGCTCTGGGCTGGGGACAAGGTGGGGACTGGGCACAACTTGGATTCCATGGTCTCAAAGCTCTTTCCCAATCCTGATGATTGTGGGATTCTGTGAACCACCTCACACCCACCAATGGGTGGAAAACGGGGAGCTGGGTTCCTCTGGGGCAAAACATGGAAAAAACAGGTTTCCTCACCAGAGTTATGACCCCATACTGCTTCTCCACCTTCCTCCTGAGCTCCCTGAAGCAGGCTGTGAGTCTCTCGTGCAGGGGCTTTAGCTGCTCCGTCAGCTTCTCACCGTGGATCCGGATCCCCTCTGCCAGGAGAGGCATCTGAGGGAGGGTGGGAGGGAAGAGCAGAATGAGCTGCAGGAGCATGAACCAGCCCTCCTGCTCCCCAGAGTGAGTTAAACAGCTCAGATAAAATTAAAGGATTTAAATCAATGTGCTTTGGGTTTGTAGAGGAGGAAATAAACAGTGACACAGCAAGGCAGCTCAGCTGCTGACTCAGAGCTGGTGACAGTGAGGGAACTTCAGTGCTGGAGCCCCAGGTGTTGAACAAACACCAAAATTTTCCCCAGGCCAGGCTGGATGGGAGTTGGAGCAACCTGGGATGGTGGAAGGTGTCCCTGCCCATGGCAGGGGTGGCACTGGATGGGCTTTAAGGTCCCTTCCCACCCAAACCATTCCAGGATTCCCTCTTCCCCCCTCTCCCAGGGTCTCCAGCTCTTTCCCAATTCCATACCTGTATAGCAATCTGTTGCTTGAGCAGTTCAATTTTGTCTTGATCTTCAGGATGTTCTTGGAGATATTTCTCTGTGAAGAAGGCCTGGAAGCACAGAGAGAAGGTGACACAGGTACTGCTTAGGCAGCTCTGAGGGGAAGATCCTTTAAAGGCAATTCACTGCCATTATTCCTCATATTAAACCCAAATTTTGATGGCACCAAGCTGAGGGACAAAGAACCAGGGTTATTTGTTGGGAAAAGGGAACAAACCCCACTCTTTTTTTTTTTTTAATTTGAAAAAATTACAGTTTTTTCTAGTGAAACACATAGAAAAACAGTTACTGCATCAGAAAGGTTTTGCTCAGACCTGATACCCTTCTCACAAACCAGCATTGATTTGAATAACTGAGGTTCCATCACTTCTACTTCTCACTTAAATGTGAGTGGCAGACTCAAAACTTCAAGTTCTGACTTCAAAAAGCCTCTATTTTTCAGCAGTCAGTGCCCCACAGCACACAAGGACAGCTGCCCCAAGGAGAGCAAAGCAGCTCCTGCTGCAATTTCCTTGAGTTCAGCCCTTAAACCCCTCGTTTCACCTGAGGCTGGTTACAAAGATTCAATAGAAATAAAGACCATGCTGGGACTTGGGCTCCCAGCTTCCTTCAACAAAGCACCTTTAGTCTCCACTTCTCCTGGGTTTACCTTCAGTCAGCAGCATCTGGTCTTGGTTTGAAGTTGAACAAACAAAAATCCACTTTCCTGGACTGAAAACTTAAAATTGTGCCAATTCCCATGATGTATCTCATTGAAATGGATCCCAATTCCTGGTCAGAATAATTTTTTTTTTCCTAGATAAACCCCCTAATAAATTTTTCATTTGTATCTCTGAGCTATTTCAGCCTCTGAATATATTTTTTTTACTTCTGTAAAACTGGACTGTGGTACAACCGTATAGGGCTGGTGGTTTGATCCTGAACAGGACAGAGGTGAGCCTGGGAAAGGGCTCCTGGGTTCATCCCAGAGGATTTTCCTTGGAAGTGCTTAATTATTGCAAGAGGAAAGATGTTAAAAACCCCAACTTTGGGTTTTGGCTACAATGAAACAAAACTCAGATTTTAGCCGCCCACAAAAGCCAAATGTTCTGCACTGATCTGCAGCTGAAATAGGAAAATACAAACCAGAAATGAGTATTTCCAGATGTGGCTGTAGAGATTTTGTGCTTTCTAGTTTTAACTGCTTTCCCACTTTTGTAATTCTAAACTTGATGTCAACCTTAATTCATAAAATGGGATGATTCAGGGCCAAATTCAGCCCTGGCAAAGCATCGAAACTCCTCTGGACTCGGCGGAGTTAGACCCCAGAACAATCAGCCCCTCTCCCAGTTAACGTGTGCACCTCATTTCATGGGACTGGGACACAGCTGAGGAGAATTAAATGTGTTTTACCACATTCCACCCGGTTTGTGGAAACAAGCAGTGCATTTTGTCCTGGAAATTTCATCATTAGGTGGAGGGGATCAACAGCTTAAGTTAAACATCACAAAAAAGAGCAACCTACACTGCTCAAGTGAAGTCAGCTGAGTAAACCTGTACAGGAAATGCTGCTTTTTTTCTGAATTATTTGCTCTGTTGCAAGACTCCAAAGACAAAGAAGCTGCTGGCAAGAGAAGCCTCTTTTGCCTTATCATTCCCCATTAATACAGGGGAGAAAGGCCAGGTTTTGGCTTTTCTCTGTTATCTGGGCTGCCCAAGCACCTCTGTGCCCCACAAGGCAGGGGCAGGTTCTTATCCCACTGCAAAGGAGGCCCAGAAGAGCTGGATCCTCTCCTAGCCCTGAGAGCTCTAAATCTGGGCACTTCCACCTTGCAGTCAGGGCAAACCTCTGCTCTTTGTTCTTTTCTCCTACTGAGCTCTGCACACACAGACCCAGAAAGGGCCGTGTCCGTGACAGCTGGAAATGGAACTGAACCTCCCAGGTCCCACCTGGCCCTTCCACACTGCAGAGGTCCAGGAACAGCTACAGGTCACAGAGTCCTGCCATGCTTTGGGCTGGAAGGGACTTTGGGGATCAGGGTGCTCCAAGCCCCGTCCTGCCTGGCCTTGGACACTTCCAGGGATCCAGGGGCAGCCTCAGCTTCTCTGGGAATTCCCTCCCAGGGAATAATTCCTTCCCAATATCCCATCCAGCCCTGCCCTCTGGCAGTGGAAGCCATTCCCTGTGTCCTGTCCCCCCATCCCTTGTCCCCAGTCCCTCCCCAGCTCTGCTGGAGCCCCTTTAGGCCCTGGAAAGGGCTCTGAGCTCTCCCTGGAGCCTTCTCTTCTCCAGGTGAACACCCCCAGCTCTCCCAGCCCTGCAGAGGGGCTCCATGGATGACAAAGACCTTTTCATAGTTGGTGTAGCCCCCCATGACCGCGGGGTCCACGATGCCGTTGAGCAGCATGGACAGGGGGTGCACGGGCAGGCTCCGGTCCCAGATGTGCTGCTGGACAATGTTGGTGATCTTCTCATTGGTGAGCTCCATGGTTTCTATGGCATTCTCCAGGGGGCTGATCTCCTCCTGATGGAGAGAAGAAACAGAATGAACATTCTTCCGAGTCACAGAATAAACCTTTCTTTCCATTTTTAGGGAAGGAATTCCTCCCTGTGAGGGTGGGGAGGGGCTGGGATGGAATTCCTAGAGGAGTTGTGGCTGCCCCTGGATCCCTGGAAGTGTCCAAGGCCAGGCTGGAGCACCCTGGGACAGTGGCAGGTGTCCCTGCCCATGGCAGTGGGTGACACTGGATGATTTTAAGGTCCTCCCAACCCAAACCATTCTGGGATTGCATGGTTCTGTGATTTATTCCTTTCCACTGACTAAGAAACAAAACAATTTGCTTTTATCTGTGCCACATCGGAGAGTGGAAGGACTGGCATTCCCAAGTGTTCCAAGGCTTTATTCCATGAGGGATTGGAGAGGAGGAGATCCAGCCCCTGTGGAGAACTCACCGTTGTGACCTGTTTGACCTCAAACCACTTGAGGATGCCTGGAAATGAATAAGCTGTCGTGTAGGTTGTCCTTTCTATCCACATGTTCTGGTCAGAGAAGGAAAAAAAGATACCTGAGATGTAAGGAAAATATTGGTCTTGCAATTCAGCTCTCTCCTGTGTGGAGTGAGGCTTCCAGAACAAGCTTGCAGGAATTACACAGCCATTCCCACCTTCCCTGACTGGGATGGAGCCCCACGCTGGGCTCTGGAGGAAGCTGGGCTCACACAGCACCATGTTTATGGATTCTGATGGATGCTGAATGTTAAAACTCCAGCTGTGGAGCCCCTTGACATCACCCCCAACTTCAGGTGGAGACTGCAATGCCCTTTCTTTTTCCTACTTTTTAATTCCCAACTTTCATGGCCACAGGGAGAGGGAAAAGGTGATAGTTTGGTCAAAATGCCACCAAGAAAACAAACAAAAGGCAAAGGACTCACAGCAAACTCGTTATCTGGATCTTTCTCTCCTTTCCTGACAGGTCTGGAGTGAGTGAATTGCTGCACCTCATTGGCTCTGTAGTAACTGGGAAGAAGCAGAGTAAAAAGGTGATTTTCCTCTCCTCCCATCCTCCTCACTCAAATGTTCAAGTGTTTCCTCACAGTTTGTGGGGAGGAATTTACACAATTTACACAAGATACAAAGGCACAGCACCTTGTGCCCAAGTTAGTGGGGAAAACACACGCAAAATGTTGAGGGAAAAGAAAAATAAATTACTTTAAGATCTGTTCAGGAACAGGTTTATCTTTGTAATTAGGTGGCAGGTTCATCACAGGCTTCACAATGAAGCACTGCACATCTGAGCAGCTCTGGTTAAGGATGAAAAACTAGGAACCCTTTTGGGAAAACAGGAGAGGGAGAGAAAAATCCTCCCTGTTTCCATTGTCAGACCTTTCCACAACTCCCTGTGCTCTCGTTAAGTATTTTTCTTCAAACCTGACTAATTCATCACCAATCACAGGCATTATGTTGCATCTTGCAGTTTGTAGGATCCTTGTGAATTAAAAACCCAAAAAGAAAAGGACTTCACAAATAATAATCCCAGAATGGTTTGGGTTGGAAAGGACCTTTCAAATTCATCCAGTGCCACGGACAGGGACACCTTCCACTATCCCAGGGTGCTCAGCCTGGCCTTGGACACTTCCAGGTGCTGAAATTCCCTGGTGAAAATGCTTGAGAATCCTCAGCACCACTGATTTCTACTTTGGGAGACAAGAAAAAGGGCAACAAGGCTCTGCAGGAGACTCTGTGGCTGCGTCTGGCTCTTCTCTCACCCCACAGTTATTTATCAGAGGCTGCTGCTCCTTCCCTCCCACTTTTTACATTCAGGAAGCCAACTGAACAAAGGAATTACTTCACCCTCAGCTTTTGCACCTGTGAATAATGACAGACATTAAAAAAATCTTAGTAATTGTACCCCCAAGCACAACAGCTTATCATGTTCCTCCAAAATTCTGCTTTAAGGACTGTGCTGAGGCTTTACAGGAGCAAAAACCTGGCTGGAAAAGCAAAGCTTAGCCAATCTGACCCCAGTAGGAGATGATTTCTGTAAATCCCCTGCCCTCTGAAGTGGCAGTGTTTCAGTGGGGGGCTAATGCAGCCCCCACACGTCCTTTAATTCACTGAGGCAGCTCCGAAGAGCATTTGGAGAGCCAGAGCAAAGTCACCCTGCCTGCAGTGAGGAGCCAGCTGGCCACCAGCCAAAGCTGAGCCCAAAACCACAGAGTCACGTCAGATCAGGCTCTAAGCCCCAGCTGATGAACTGGGTGTCTCAGAAGAGCTCCTTAGCTTGGGCTTGGTGCCCTGCTGAGCCCCCTGTGCTTAGCTGGTCGGGACTGGGCTGCTTTGGGCTGCAGGGAACCCCTGGGGCTCAGCACAGCTCACCTGGTAGCCCCAGTACATCATTACCAAAAGAAGAACAAGGTATTTTGTCATAAAAGAGCAAAAATCCAGCCTAAAGAAATAAAAAAAGAGCCTGAGGCAAAGGAGCCTGAAAATAAAACCAACCCCAGAAGCAGCAAGGTCTGCCTAATGCAACAGAGATCCGGGCACTCCTCATCTTCTCAGGAGGGGTCTTGGGACTCCAAGGAGACCCTGTCCCAAATCCAAGCCCTGCAGCTGCTCCCTTCACCCCGGGGCTGTGCCAGAGTCCCGGAACCCAACACCCCCAAACCCTCGGGACGGTTCAGATCTGCATCCAAATCCTGCAGCTCGGGTTCATCACAAGCCAAAAACATCAGAACAAACACAAACAGATGCAAAGGAAGCAGCTGAAACAAAGCAGCAACAGAAGAGGCATTTTTGATACCAAGTTTGGTCTTGAATGGATTTTAATTTCCCATGTGGATTCAGTGCTTGGCAGGAGGATTGCATGGGAAGCATCTGCTATCACTGCCTGGCTTGGGCCTTTGTGCACAGGGTTTGAGGGCCAAAATGGACCTTCAGATTCTTCAGCCTGGCCTCGTGAGCACAGGCTGGAAGCCCAGGAACTTGGTTTTCCTGGCATGCATCCTCCAGGAGCCACTGACTGAAGTCACTGGCAGGAATCTGGAGCATCTCCACTGGCTCAAACTCACAATTCAGAGGATCTTAAGCCTGGTGAGGAGCTTGGGACACAGCTTGGAGTCCCACCAGCAAGGGGGAAAAATAAAAATTAAAAAATAGTAAGGGCTCTGCACCCAACGACTTCCAGTGACATAATGACTTCACACTTCTTACAAAGGGACTTTCAGGGGAAAAAACACACAAACCCCAGCACTTCATAAATGCTAATGGACTGCAAGGAAGAAGGGAGTACCCTTCACTTTTCATCCCACTTTCACAGCCTGCATTTCACATCTTTCACCCAGAAATACCCAACTGGGTCCCACCATGGCCGGAGCAGTCAGCACCACCTGAGTGAGAACACAGGAAATCCTCCCTGCAATCTGTTCCTCATCCTGGCAGCAACTTGTTTAACTCTGACAGCCTCAAACAGCCTTTAAATCCACCCTTACAACTCTGGATAGCCCCATTTTCATGCCCAGTGTCTGCATCACAGAATCACCAGGTTGGAAGAGACCTCCAAGATCATTGAGCCCAACCCAGCCCCAACACCTCAACCAAACCATGGCTCCGAGTGCCACATCCAGTCTGTGTTAACCACACCCAGGGATGGTGACTGCAGCACCTCCCTGGGCAGAGCACTCCAGTGCTTTATCTCCCTTTCTGTACAAAACGTTTTCCTAACATCCAACCTAAACTTCCCTTGGGGCAGCTCAAGGCTGTGTCCTCTGGTTCTGTCACTGCTGCCTGGAGACAGAGACCAACCCCCCTGAGCACAGCCACCTTTCAGGGAGCTGCAGAGAGTGATGGGGTCACCCCTGAGTCTCCTTTTCTCCAGGCTGAACACCCCCAGCTCCCTCAGGGGTTCCTCACAGGGCTTGTGCTCCCAGCCCCTCACCAGCCTCGTTGCCTCCTCTGGACGCGCTCGAGCGTCTCCACGTCCTTCCCAAACTGAGGGCCCAGAGCTGGACACAGCACTCGAGGTGTGGCCTCACCTGTGCCAGGTATAGGGGAGGAATGACCTCCCTGCTCCTGCTGGCCACACTGCTCTTGATCCAGGCCAGGATGCCTCCACATCCCCTTGGAGCAATAATCCCCTCACTTATCATTACTGCTATTCACCAGATGCATTGTTGTGGAGAACAGGGAGCTCTGGGGTGTGCCAAAATGCCCCCCACCCAAAAGATACACTGTTTGGGGGAAGCCTTGATCTCCTCTGCTGGAGGGGCTGTGCTGGTCATCTTCTCAGCACTGGGGAACTGGGTCAGCAGCTTCAGGTTAAAATCCTCCCTCCGCTCGTACTCTTTGCCACGGTAGATGAAAATCTTATTCTGTGGGCAGAAGAAGAAAAAGGGAATTAAAATTCAACAAAGCAGTGAGACAGAGCTTTCCAACCCCACCCCAGAGCTGATTCATGGGAAGGGTTGATCCCAGCTGGACAGAAAAGGTGAGGGAAGGAACACGGGCTGAAATGAGGGCACAGCAACTCCTAGGAGCCAGGCCTGGCAAGGGGAACCTCAGATTTGTCTAAAAAATCTATTGCTCCACAGAGAATCATCAAACAGAGTTGGAAAGGAGCATTTAAAGGCCACCTGCAGTGAGCAGGGACATCCTCAAACAGATGCTGATGTCCACACAAACACACCCCAGAGTCACTGGGCTGCTCACACCTCCCAGCCCTCCCAGAACTCATGGGTTCAACACAGGGAATCTCAGCCAGGAGCTGATTTTTATTAACAGAATAAATGTGCCAAGAAATTCTTAAATATAGGGACCTGCCTGCTGCCTGCCAGCCCCTGGTGTGAGTTCCCTGAGGGATGTCCCTGGGCAGAGATGGGAATTTTACCTCAGTCCCATTCCTGACCACCACCACCCGCATTGTCTAGCCCTGGCAGTTTTGTTCTACACACCCAACACCTGATCACGGCCAATTATTTTTCCACCTGGCAGTGGTTTCTGGAAGGGATGGATTCCAAAACATAACCTGGAGTTGAAAGCCTTCCATGCCATCTCCTCACACAGTTCTAACTTAACATTCTTCTCTTTTTTTTAAGCTTGGCTTCCACTGAAGACCAGAACTTCAAACAGCTCCAGTCTGAGAAGGTAAAATGGCCCTGAATTTTAAATAACAGGAATATTTTCAGCCTTGCTGACCCTGGATCTGAGTCATTCCTGTCCTCTGCGCAGATCCAGCAGTGCTCAGCAGCTGTCTTAAATAAGAAGCACCTTTGCACTTGCATTCCTCTGTGTGGGACAAACTCTCCCTGATCACTGTAATGATCCCTGTCCTGAAAATTTGGTTGATTGAGGCTGAAAAGCAATGGGATAAATTCTCCACAGGCTGAACATTTTCTAACAGCAACAATCACATTTCAGAGGGAGCACAAATACAAAAGGTAAGTTCTGCTTAAATCCACAGAAGAAATTATCAATCATCTAAAAAACCTATTGTAACACCCAGCCTCCACTCGAGCTGGTAACACATAAAATTTCATCTCTGACTTGTCTGTTTTTAGACACTGAAGTGCTCTGAAACACTCCTTGGATTTAGATCTGTCAGTGCCACTGAAAGGAAATGGAGTTTGGCACCGAATTTTCTTGGAAGCTCTGCAAAAGTTGTGACTTTTAGGGTCTCCAGCACTGGAGAAGTTGAGTGGGGAAGGATCCTTACCCGCAGGAAAGAGGGAAAACCCTGTCCATAGTATCCAACAGCAAAGTACTCAGGCTGAGGTCTCATGGCCTTCATGATATTCTCATAAAAAGTAGCTCTTTTTTTCTGGAAAAGAAAACAACACCACACTTTCACTTTGGAATACTCCAGGACATTGCCAGCTCACATTCCCAGGGACAATTCCTGATCTCTGAGCTCTGCCCTCACTTCACACTTCACAATTGCTTTTTGATGCAGTCTCTCATCCTTATCCATTTACTTGATTAAATATTTGCTTTGTCTGGGCCAGAACCAACTTCATTTCCTGGTCTGCAGACATGAGAACAATGCCACGGCTTTTAGGATTCCAAAAGGATATTTGAAATCCTTCACTGTGGGAAAACAAATGAAATACAAATATATTCTGAAAGTGAGCAGACACAAATGGTGACAAATGTCAGAGAACTGGCAGAAATAAAACTGGGCAGATGATTCTGCTATGAAAGAACATAAAGACCATCTGGTTCCATCCTTAACCACTGAAAAGCAGAATTCAGAGCCAAGAGGATTCTCTAGCTCTGTGTTCACGCCCACCACTTTTACCACAGAAATAACAAGGTGATGAGATTTATGGAGCCTGAAAATACACCCTGGTTGTTACTTCATTTGGTTAAAATCAAGAATTCTAAACATCTGCACATGGTATTATCATGCTAATTAGGAGGTTAAAAAAACCTATGAAAATATTTATTCTACTACTAACGTTTACAAAGTCATGGGGTTAAGTTCATTTGTTTGTCTTTAACATAAATTTATTTAGGCTTATCCTGCTTGAACAGTATTAATTTAAGCAGTCAGCAGCCTGCTGGATATGGAGAAAAAAAAGCCTTACCAGGAGATTACCAAGTCCCTCATAGTCAAAGACCTTGTTTTCATACATGTCAGCCAGCTCCTTGCTCAGCTGAATGGCTTTTTCCCACATCTCCACGGAGGGTGAGGACAGGCAGGAGGGGGAAGAAGAGCACAAGCAACATGAAAGACTCAGTTAAAAGCCTTCATTAGCACAGATAGTTTAACAAAAACGCAGCTGATTTTCATTCAGGCACTACTTTCATGCTCTGCCAGGTTTCCCTCAGTCTCTGCTGTGCATTTTTTTTTGCAGGGATTATTACAGTCATACAGATCTTGTGATTTGGAGTTCTGAGAGTGATTTACAAAGCCAGGTCTCCACTGAGATCCTGACAGGACAAACTGAGGCATTGGGAGGAGGAAGGACAGGTCTGAACAGCAGAGAGAGAAGCCCAGCTGGTCTTTTCCTCCAGAAGCACTTGGACAGGGGTTCCTTGGGTTTGTCTCATCATGGATCATGGAATCTGGGTGGAAAGGGACCTCAAAGCCCAGTGCCACCCCCTGCCATGGGCAGGGACACCTCCCACTATCCCCAGGTGCTCCAGCCTGGCCTTGGACACTTCCAGGGATCCAGGGACAGCCACAGCTTCTCTGGGAATTCCAGCCCAGCCCGTCACAGGGAGGAATTCCTTCCCAAGATCCCATCTAAATTTCCCT
Source organism: Promerops cafer (assembly GCA_013398275.1). NCBI lineage: Eukaryota > Metazoa > Chordata > Aves > Passeriformes > Nectariniidae > Promerops > Promerops cafer. Next base: position 115,261 of record VZSE01001758.1, on the reverse strand, counting down.
TATTTCAGCTTAAAGTCATTCAGCCCTGGCAGAACCCTTTCTCCAAGGTGCAGCTCCCAGGGTCAGTGCCAGCCAGGGAAGCCTCTCTCCCCACAAGCCCAAAAACCTGACAGGAGCCACTCCCAGGGGAAGGAAGGAAAACACCTGCACTGTTCCCATCTACCCAGAACCTTGAATAGCTTCACTTTCCAGACACTTTTTGGCTATCACAGAAATAGGATTTAAAGATCTCCAGACAAACACGTGCCCTGCTGATGGCAGTGTTGGGATCACTGTCAAAAACCCAGCCTGGTGTGGAACCACATCTGCTTTTACCCTTTTAACCAACCCCAGCGTGCCACAATCACTGAGCCAAGAATTTACCAGTAAGGAAGTCCTAAATCCAAACCAAGGTGAGTTTGCCAAGGCAGGATTTGCTGTAGGAACAGGGTGAGGACACTCACCTTGCCCCTGTCGAAGAAGGAGATGATCTCCTGGTAGAGTTTCTCCTTGAGCTCCTGCTGCGAGTGCACGCAGTAGGTGTCCCTCTGCAGCAGGTGAGGGACACAGGGCTTCTCCGACCACTGGGACAGGGAAAAAGGTAAAGGTGAAAGAACTGGAACATTTCCAGATAAATCCTCACAGCAGGTGACTCAAAACAAATCCCTCATCGATGCAAAGGAAGTTTGGCAGGGATATAAACCTGAGACATTCTCTTCCAGCTCACTGCAGCAGGAGGATGCAACAAACTGATGCTAATAATTATTTTTCTCTTATCATTATTATTTAATTATACCACTTATTTTATATATTTTACAATATACAATTATTATATCTTATATGTATATCATTATTTATATCTCATTATATCATATATAATTATATCATTTTATATATATCATAGTTATAATTATTTTGCTGTGGAATCTGCAAGACTGTGAAGCCCCTCAATGACCACTGGTACCTACATGATTCAAAGTCACATTAAAAACAGAAGAAAAAGTGATTTGGTTATTCTGAGCTGTTTGTGCCTCATTTAAATCCCAAACCCTGGGATACCTGGAGCAGCTCAGCATGCAGGAGCAGGGTGTAGGCGGCCTCTGTGAAGTTCTCACAGTCTGTGTGCAGGTCCCTGAGTTTGTACAGATACCTGAGCAAAGCAAAAGCAACTCCTTGACGTGAAGGACTCCTGTATACAAGGGAGCACCAAGGGAACAAAGGCTTTTTCCAGGCTCAGGGAGGGACACGGCCTACCTGATGTAAATGTCCTCTCGCTTCTTCTCCTTGTAAAAATTCTGCCAACAGAAAAAGTCAGACATTGGCAACGTAGAGCACCACAGATTTGCAGAATCATCTCTAGACAAGAGACCCAAGCAGCAGTTTTAGACATTTCAGGGATATTTGCTGTCATTTTGGCTGCTCAGGTAGATCCACCCCTGGGGCCATCCCTTCATACCAGGGGGGCACCAGCACTTCCAAAAAAGGAACAAATCAGAGAAATCACTTGTCTAAAGTTATACAGGCTCTTTGCAGGGGAACAGGGATCCCAACCATCAGCCAGGCATCTCCTCTGCCTGTTTTCCAGGGTTCCAGATGGGGAGGATCAGCCAAGGACTTGATTTTGGACTGTTCATCTTTCTGTGCTTATAGCTCCAGAGCCTGATTTGGGCACATCATTAACCAAAAATGGCATGAGGAATTCAGTAAAATCCTCCCCTAGATCAAAAATAATTCCAAGGGGGTCTAGAAAAGCCCAGGGGAGGGGTCCCCAGCCCCTACCAGCACGTTGACAGTGCAGCTCATGCGGTTCTCCTTGCTCTCGTCGTGCATGATGGTCCTGTAGTCCAGCAGGTTCTCCAGGAGGCTGCTGACCAGCAGGGCAAACACCTCTCCCGAGGCTGACAGGTACTTGTGCTTCCTGCAGTGCTCCAGGAGCCTGCAGGGACACCGAGGGAAGGCTCAGCTGTGGCTCCGAGTGGTGGTAAATGGGATTTCAGTGTCAATTACCCAAAAGCTCCAACGTTTCCCTGGATGGACACAGTGCTAGACACACACACTTGAGACACCCAACTCAGGCAGGGCAGGACAGCACTTGGTCAAAAAAATTGAGTTCTAGCTGCTAAAAGCTCCAATTTTGCTCTAACTTTGAGCCTGCTCTTCCACTTGCAGCCCCCTCCCCAGATTGGCAGCTGACTCTGAATTCCATCTCCAGTTTAGGGCAGCTAAAAGTGCAGAATAAACCTCTCATTTTTGGTCAATCAGCCCCAGAACGGCTGCACAGCACTAAGATCACGGCAGCTGCACCAGCTCCCTGCTCACTGGGATAATTAATGAATTAGGGCTTCTTTGCATTAGAAAAGCAGCCCAATAAAGTGCAAAAAAGAGATATAAAAAGAGCCTCCAGGTGCTTTATAAAACTCACAGTTTCTCCAGCAGGACCTTGTACTGCTCATCCCCTCGGCCCCCCTCCACCTCCTGATCCAGCTTGGTGATCAGCTCGTTTTCAAACTGAAAGGCAAAAAATCCCCCAGTCAAACAGAGAGCAGCTCTCCGGAGCAGAGGCTGGCACCAGAAACAGCCTGGGGTGCTCCTGACCCTCCCCACCAGCACACGCTGGGTTTACGGGCCAAGGTCAGGATCTTCTCAGTGCTGAGGCAGAATAAAAAGAGTAAAATCCAAAATGACGATACTGGAGCATGGAAATGCAAGTCCTCCCTCTCTCAGCCCCCAAAGCCACGCTCTGGTGCAATTAAGCAAACACAGAGTCCTAGGATTTGACTGCCCAGCAGTTTGCTGCGGAGTCACTCCCAGCCAGAAGTCTGTTGTGTGGGGGGATTCACGGTGTTATTGTAAAGGTAAATAAATAGCTAATATTACATTTTAGACCCTCTGAGGGTCTCCAAACTGCTTCCCAATTTAGAGGTGGGCATTGACATCTCTGCCAATGCAGGGAAGGGTGAAAAAGGGAGAATTCAGGGATTATCAGAGGCATGGAAAGGCTCAGTGAGGACAGAACTGAAAAGTCCTGAATCCTACAAACGACAGTGACTTCCCAAAGGGTTTGGCACAATTTTGGGTGAGGATTTTTTTGTTTTGTTTAAATATTCTGTTTTTCTTTTGCTCTATGGACAATGTAGAACATTTGTCATGAAGATACCAGTATTGCATATATATTGCAAATATATGTATTATAGTGTATTTATATATTATTTTATATACGTATTATTTTATAGTCGTATATAATGAATATACAATTACACTATATATAATACTGTATATATAATATTATATATTAAAACGTGTCTTTTTACATATTGTATGTATATTTCATATTATATTGTATTTAATATCTATATATATTGTATTATTATATATATTGGTTATATAATGCACCCCTTACCATGTGGAAGTTCCCGTTCCCACTGAAGTTGAACTCACACTGCATCATGTCAAAAAAGATGGGAATTGTTGCTTTCCTCAGCTCAGGCTCTGGGACCAGGGTCACCTCCAGGATTGGCCCCACCATTGCTGGGATGAATTTTATTTTGTGGGGACCTGCAAGAAATTTAAAGTCAAATACATCCAGTGGCAGGATTTGGATTTCCCAATGTTTAAGCACACTATTCACAAAACAAACACTCTGCTCAGAATGTGGATTTTATGTGGATATTAGTTAAGGAAGAATTAACAGGTTACAGCTGCAAAATTCAGGAATAGCCCAAGGAAATAATTGAGCTGAATTGTAAATCACAAAAAAAAGGCTCTCTGCAAAATCCCACTCATCCTTTACACAGCAGAACATCCTTTAGAGGGAATCTAAGAAATCACCTCAGCAGCTGATGTGAGGAAAAAATCAGCTTTTCTAAGTTATTCACAGAAAAAAGAAGTTTTTTGTGTACCGAAAGAGATGAACTATAAGTGCATTTCCCCACATAAAACACATGTAGCTTTTATAAGGAAATAAGGGATTTGAAAGCCAGCTTGAGAGCTGGAATAAAGATAATTCTTTAGCTGCAACTCACCCAAGTTATACCACATATCCCTGATTTTGAAGCCAATTTCTTTCCTCATGTCCCCATACCTAGAAAAAGTATTAAAAGGAAGAGATCAAAAAGGCCCAAGCACTGAAATGATCCTTGGAATGTTGTTGAAGAAGTGAATGGCAAAGCCACAAATGGCCATGGCTCACTCTGACAGGGGACTGCAGATTGCTGAGAGCAGAATTTCCTGGGAATTCAGATTTCTTGCAAGCTGCAGCCCTGCTGCTTCCTGCAATTCCACACCACTTCGGCTGGGTTTGGGTGTTTCTCCCTAGAGCTTTAACTGCTGACATCAAGGCAATGCAAAAAGGTTTCATTATCAGGCTTCTTCAAGGCACTTCTACAGAAAAAAGGGGATAAATACTAACAAAAGTCTGTGTCAAGATGCTCAGAGATATCCAGGCACCCAATTCCAAGGAAATGAAGAGGTAAAAGCTGCTCAGTGACTAAAAATTGCTGGTTTGGGGCTATGAATGGCTCTGAAAAAAATAAAAGTAAAAGGTGGGGGACTAACAGGCCTTTTAGGATTCCTCTGACCTACCTTTCATAAAGGCTGAGGAATTGCATAAGGGAATTTTGGGAATCAAGACAACATTTCCATTACAGACCTTCCAGTGGACAGAATCCTGGCAAGGTGCTGAAACAGTTCAAGATCTGCCTGACCAAGCTTCAAACAGCCGTAATTTACAGCCCTGACATCTTGTCCTGGTCACCCCTTTATCACCCTGCCCTCATCAGCATTTCCACAGCACTGGAAATCTCCCCACATTTCCCCTCCTCCCACCCTGGGGCTGGGTGGGAGTGTCTGGAACAGCCCAAACGGAGCTTCCTGACAGCAAAAAAGGGCCTGAAATGTGAACTCACTTTTTGATGATTTTGTTGCGTTTGGCCTGGGAGAAGGTCTCCAGTTGGAGGGACTCGTGAGTGAGGAAGGCCACTGCCAAGTGGAAATAGTTATTCCAGAGCTGGGGGAGAGAAAGGAGATTAAAATGGGAGGACACAAAGGAAAAGCAACAACAGGCACAAAAAAGGCTGCCCAGGCCCAAATGCAGGGCTCCCTCCATGAGGAGGGGAACCACAGTGAGCTGCCACCTGCTAGCAATGGGATTTAGTTCTTCTACCAGGTCTGGGATCCGGAAGAAAATCCAGAAAAACGGGACAATTACCTGGAGTTCAAAATTAGCCTGGTCCAGGAAGAAGCGGTTGAGGACGGAGGTGAATTGGTTCACTGCCCGGAGGAAAACCCTAAAGAGATAAAAACATCAAATAAAGGTGATTCTGTAAACAAAATAAATGACATTGCACCTCTGGGCTTACAGCTCCTATGTGTAAGCCCAGGAGACAGCAACAGATGCTCCCCAAAAAGGCAGGAATTCCTCTAAATCAGGGAACATTCAGGCAAACTTATCCTTAACAGCCTCAAGGTGCATCGGAGAGACTCAGGTTGGATATTGGGGAAAATTTCCTCTCTGGAAGAGTAGTTAAGCATTGTCCAGTTCTGGCTTTAGGTTTTCCATGTGACTCCCCCAGAACTGAGACCAAAAAGGCTTCTTTGGTGTAAGTTGTAAAAAAGACCCCAGGGTTTGATTACGTTCTTCTGGGCAGGAGAGAGATTTCCAGTTCCACCAGTGGAAATGCACAGGAACTAAAACTGGCTGAAATCTGATTTAAACCAACCTGAAGTGGTTGAGGAAAATAAACTGCCTTGTGTGAGCCGCCCTCCTATCGGGTCCAGGGAGGCTCCAAAGCCAGACTTAAGCCAAACTTAACCCTGTACCTGCTCTGCATCATGTTCATGACCATCCAGTCAGATGCATACACGTTCTTCCCAATCAGATCCTTGAACATAATGAATGTTTCCATCAGGAAGTCCTATTGGAAAAATAAAGCCCATCAGGTTGTGCCACGTGGTGGTTTTGTGTCCATGGAATTACAGAGAGATGATGCTGTGACCTCAAGAAATGCAAATGTTTGGGATTGCACTGATTAACAACCATGCTGATTGGCAATCAGTGCCCTGCTCTGCTTAAGAGGGGTCTCTCATTGTGTGGGTACGGCCCAGTAATGAAATTATTCCTGACATCTCATCCATCCAGTTGCACAAGGAGAAATAATTGCACAGAATGTTGGTGTGTTTAATTAAATCTGTCTTTGCTGTTTTGCATTAAGCTGTGCTGGGGAGGGAGTCCTGTGCACGAGCTGGATTAGAGAGCAAAACCAATATTGCAGGGCTTGTTCCCAAATCTCTGAGTGGTGACAATACAACAGAGTGATCTAGAAAGCCTGAAATGACAATGTATTTTCACTCACTAATTAGTTAAATCTTTCCTGGTCCAGTTTAATAAGGACAGTTAAGGAGAGGCAGTGAATATAACATCAGAGATGTGATTTAGAATTATTCTACGTTATTGTAGAAAAGACACTTTTTGCACAAACACCCTCCAAACAAGACTTCAAACTTGGAAAAAACAAGGCTGAATTGCAGAATGAGAAAAAAAAAGGAAAACGAACAGAGATGAGCAAAAGAAGGGAATATCAGGAATATTGATCTCCTCCTTGTGGTCTCTGCAGATACAAAAGCCACTCTGAGCTCTTAAATCAATTCTGTTCTCTGCAACAGCACATTAATATTCAAATATGAGAGGGACACAAAGAAGGTCACAGGAGGACCCATCCCCTTGAAATGATCACCAGCAAAAAATCTGTTGAGCTGAACAGTTTGGGCTGAAGAATTAACAGGATATTGATGGAGAAATGGAGCACTTGGTGCTGCCTCAGTAAAAATCCTTTTGGCATTATTAAATCAGAGCATGATGGAGAGGGCTGGACTTGACACAGGCACCTTTAAGATATGAATTAACTCCTAAAAGTGCTAAACTAAACAGGGAATAATGCCAAGCCAGGGCTGGAAATACCAGCACAAACAAACCCAATAATGAATAACAAAAATAAAAGCAGTTATTGCACTAAAACAAAATCTTCTGTTGGTATTAACAATTGCCACACCACTACAAAGGTAGGTTTGCTCCTGTAGATTTAAAGGTGTATAAAAATTAGATTAGAAATTGTTACTTTCCCTAATTGTCCTGAAAATCTCACTGGATGAACACTTCCAGAATTCCTGAATCTGCCTGATTTTGCCT
>VZSE01001758.1:57390-108022 GCA_013398275.1 Promerops cafer | reverse complement strand
GGAATCCTTCCCGGAATCCTTCCCGGAATCCTTCCCGGAATCCTTCCTTCCTTCCCAATAAATCATTTGGGCAAGAGAATTCCTAAACCCACATGAAGCGTGAGTGACCTGCAGATGGCTGTGTTGCTCCATGCAGGCTCAACAGCTGATTTTGCAAGTGATTTTCTGTGAGATTCTGTAATTCCAACTGCACATGGGAAAAAGAGATCACCTTGGATCCCCAGACTGAATTCCAAACCTTCTGGTGGGTTTTGGTACAGGAAGAACACAACTCCAGGCCCTTCCCCAGCTGCTGTTTCAATAAATAGCCACTTCCCAATTGCAAAATAAGGAATAAAGGGACAAAAAAAGCTCCAACAGTTCTTGTGTTGTGCACCCATCTTGCTAAAATACTCGTTTGGGCCATTTTGGGGAGTTTGGGGGAAAATCTGCTGAGTTTAAGCAGAAAAACCCCTCACCTGGTTTCATACCCAAAGTTTTTGGGATGTGAATTTTTAACATTTTGGGAACTTTCTGCATTGCTGCCACTAAAGCAAGATTCAAGCATTTAATTAAACTTCAGAGGACAGGAAAGAATTAGATAAAGAGAACAGGGGAACAAAGTGAGAGCCAGACAAGGGGAAATGCTTTTCCTTTCCATCTTCGTTCCTTCTTCTGGTTCCTGACTCAAATCAAACATTTTTTACCCATTAAAAATGTTTTTCCTCAATGCCACAAATGCTTTTCTCAGGCTCTGCCGAGTCAGCAACCCCCCTGATGCCCAGCAAGGGCGACACGAATAAATTCCCAGGAACTGTGGCACTAGGAGCCACTGCTAGGCTTTGATCAGCCCAAACTCAGCACAGAAATGACCCTGCAGAGCAGAGTGTGGTGATGCTGGGTGGGCTGAGGTCATTCCCAGCCAGGCTGACTTACAATGATGTCCTGCCTGGTTTTGAAAGTGTTGATGTAATGGCTGTAATGGAAATCATCCATCTGCCTCAGGATGGCTGTCATGCAGGCCACGAAAATACCCTGGAATGGGAAAACCACAAAATACTGGGTTATTTTCCTGGGTTAAGCACTGTAACTTTTAAGTGTGGCATGTCACTGTGACCTGATCAAATATCACCGATCAGAATCCTCCTTATCTATGTCCTGACATCAACCTGAGACTGTTTGGTCCTCTAAACCAGTCAAGAGTTCCTAAAATTCAAGCTTGAAATCTGTGTATTGCTTTCTTTCTCCCCATGGATCACAAGAGAAACACATCCTCCAAACACAGAATTTTATTTTATATATATTGATCCACTCCATCAGATCTTAGAAGTCTTTTCCAAACTGACTTTCTGGTTTTCAGATTTAGCAGGGCCAGCTGCAATTCTCATGGGTGGCACATTAAAGTGACCCCAGACTTACCAAAAATCAGGTAAAACCCCAGCTCCTGGCTTTCCCATTCTTCTGTACATGAAATCTGTGGCAAATTAAAACACCCCAGCTGCCTGCACTCCCTCAGTTGCCACACAGGGGTCAGAAATGCCCTTGAAGGGTCTCATTCCTCAGCATTTCATGCTGTTGAGCCCAGGTGACAAAATGCAGCAAAGATCCTGTGTCAGGCACTGCACTGACACAAAATTCTGTGCCCAGGGGCCCAAAGGAAATGAAATCACCCCCAGTGACTCAGCTCAAACTGGAGTAGGGTAACCTGAATTCTAATCCTCAGGTTAGAAGGAGCCACGGCTGGGTGGCACAGAAGCCCTGCAGGGAAGGGAGAGATGAGGTCATCAGGCACTGCTGCCCACTGAGAGCTCCCAGGGAAATGAACCCCTCTGTTAAAGGTGCTGGGGAAGCAGGGGAGGCAGGGAAGGGCTCGCAGGGGAATGGATCCCTCTGTTCAACGTGCTGGGGAAGCAGGGGAGGCAGGGAAGGGCTCGCAGGGGAATGGATCCCTCTGTTCAACGTGCTGGGGAAGCAGGGGAGGCAGGGAAGGGCTCGCAGGGGAATGGATCCCTCTGTTCAACGTGCTGGGGAAGCAGGGGAGGCAGGGAAGGGCTCGCAGGGGAATGGATCCCTCTGTTCAACGTGCTGGGGAAGCAGGGGAGGCAGGGAAGGGCTCGCAGGGGAATGGATCCCTCTGTTCAACGTGCTGGGGAAGCAGGGGAGGCAGGGAAGGGCTCGCAGGGGAATGGATCCCTCTGTTCAACGTGCTGGGGAAGCAGGGGAGGCAGGGAAGGGCTCGCAGGGGAATGGATCCCTCTGTTCAACGTGCTGGGGAAGCAGGGGAGGCAGGGAAGGGCTCGCAGGGGAATGGATCCCTCTGTTCAACGTGCTGGGGAAGCAGGGGAGGCGGGGAAGGGCTCTCACGATGTGCGGGGACTGGCGGCTCATCCCGATCACCGTGCGGTTGATGCGGCGCAGCAGCCGCTCCATCATCAGCTGGATGTGCAGAGCAGTGGCACCCTGGGGACAGCCAGCAAGGGACATTGGAGGCCATTCCTCAGGCACAGCCTTAGAGGGGCAGCTCCCTGTGTGGGAGGACTGCCCTGGCAGTGCTTAATTGTCATTAGGGGGAGCAGAAAAAGGAGATTTAAGCACACAAGTGATCGATTCATACACTCAGAGATTCACTTGGTGGAGAATTCCCTTAATGGATCTGTCCCAGCTCCATCAGCTCATCCTGGGGCTTTGATGTCTTTTCTCTGAACAGCTCAAACCACTCTGTTCAGAGCCACTCAGAACAATTCCCATGGCCAGAGTGGGAAGTGCACTTTTCTGGCTGAACAGTGATTGTTGCTCCTATTCCATAACAGAGAGAACGAGCAACCTCCTCATTTTTATACCATATAATATTTCTTTTACTTGCTCCAAATTATTGAACAAGCCACCAAAGCAGCTGAGATGACATTTTGGTCCCTAGAAAGGGAAGTAAATGCTTCTAGTAGTGATAACAACTAATTCAACCTTTCCTGGCTCCTTTTCAGACAGAGCCCCTACAAAGAACTGCACAGCAAGGCATCCCAATTTCTATAAATACCACAATTCTGACTCATTAAAGCGTAAGTTGAGGATGTTTCTTTACTGTAACATCTCAAAAGAAGAACTGAGCTGAACTGGCAGCCCTGAGAGCTTGTGCTCACCACATCTTTGCGGTCCAGGACCTCCAGGACACTGCTCAGGAGCTGGGAGCTGGCCTCGTGGTCGGGCTTGCTGGAGTTGTCATCCAGCTGCCCACTCAGCTGATCGATGAGCAGGGGCAGGAGGGCATCTCTGCACTCTGCAAAGTGACATGGAGACAGAGCAGAGCCTCAGCATGCCCAGGACATGGGCACTTCACAGGAGTGTCCTGCTCCTGATTCCATCTCGGACACCAGAACTTGTTTAAAGCCACTGGAGTTATAACAAACGGACTGGAGAGTCATAAATGATCTGTAATTTCAATCACGGAATCCCAGAATGGGTTGGGTTGAAGGAACCAAAAAGATCATCCCATCCCATCCTGCCATGGGCAGGAACACCTCCCACTGTTGCAGGGTGCTCCAGCCTGGGCTTGGGCACTTCCAGGGACACAGGGGCAGCCACAGCTGCTCTGGGAATTCCATCCCAGCCCCTCCCCACCCTCCCAGGGAGGAATTCCTTCCCAATATCCCATCTAACCATGCCCTTTCATTTATAAATTCTGTATATTCCATCAAACAGCACACTCAGCTTCTCCCTCCTTCTAAATCACCACCCTGGAGCAGGATCTCACATATTGGGCATTGTATAAAGACTGAACAGCAAAAAAACTCTTCCAGTTCTTCCATGGCAAGGAATGTTTCTAGAGTTGGATTTAATGGTTGACTGCTCCTGATGACTGACAGAGGAACTCATTTTGAAGGGTGTGTGGCCCCTGGCAGAACACAGAGCCTTCCAAGTGCCACTCACCAGTCTGCTTGAACAGGTCACTCTCCACAATCTTGGTCAGGCAGTTCAGCTTCTGCCGGACCAGCTGGTTGTCAGGGATGCTCTGGATGAACTTGCTGAAGAGGACACTGTGTGCGACCCAGAGGGAGCAGAGGGTCAGCATTCCCACCCAGCATCAGCCCATCCATCCTGCACGGACACTGCCCTGCACCTGGGCCAGACATGGAATCACAGCATCCCAGAATGGGCTGGGTTGGAAGGGACCTAAAGCAGGGACACCTCCCACTGCCCCAGGATGCTCCAACGTGGCCTTGGCCACTTTGAGCCATGGGACAGCCACAGCTTCTCTGGGAATTCCATCCAGGCCAATTACTACAGGGCCCTGAGTTATTTTCAAGAAACTCAGCACAGGACTTGAAGTAAAACCAAGCAGTGTTCAGGAACTGCAGACTTAAACCGCTTGAAATGAGATTTTTATTCCAGGACACACCAGGTACATTCCAAACCCTATGAACAGGCAGTGCTCTGTGCCCTCCAGTGCCACACAGGTTAGTCACACTGGCTGTCACACCCAGGGAAAGCAAAAGTTTGGAAAGGCTCATTTTGAACTGACTCAGCAGCCCACTGGTGAAATGTGGAACCTCCACAGCAGCAAAGGCACATCCTCCTTCCAGGTGCTCCTTTCATCAGGAGTGATGACTCACTCCAACCCGAGATTCCCTTAAATTAAATTCCATGGACATTTGCTGCCTGTCTGCTGCTTCCCAGCAAATCACTTGTGTCAGGACAAGGAGACAAGGCTGGGCAGCTCTGGGCAAAGCTCTGAGCACCAAAGCCAGGAATCCACAGGGCTGAGAATTTCCTGGATAAACACAACTTTTGGTTTCCCAGCCAAGGCTCAGGCTTTGCCACACTTTTCAGGAGGATTCACCAAGAACTGGTGGAAACTTGCAAAAGATTTCAACATTTCACTGCCCTCAGATTTTGCTTTTCAGTAAAATCTCAAGGTGCCTGTAGGGATCCCAGAATCCTGGAATGATTTGGGTAGTAAGGGACCCTAAAATCGCCCAGCTCCACCCCTGCCATGGGCAGGGACACCTCCCACTATCCCAGGTCGCTCCAAGCCCTGTCCAGCCTGGGCTTGGACACTCCCAGAATGAAAAATTGGGATGCAGAGAATCCTTTGAACTCCACTGACTTCCCTTAAAGCCCTGCAAGCACTTCCTCAAGTCCATGCACAGGATCTGCACCATCAGATCATAACCAGAGTGGCTGTTTTTAGCCAAGTTTCCAAAATTCTTCCCACCAGATAAGCTGGGTTTAGAGGACAAACAAACTTAATACAGTTACCTGAGCTCAACGGGGTCAAATACCAGTTTGACATCATTTATGATGCTTGGCAAATACTTTAAAGCTGCCCCCTGAAAGAAGAAAGAAACCAAGGACATGAAACGCACGTGGGAAATCCAGTTTTTGTCAAAAGCAAATATGGGGACTACTGCAGAGAACTGGTTTAAAATCAAATGTATGCATCCAAAGAGCCTTCATCCACCCCAGATCTGCAAAGGTGGAGAAGGGATTCATGGATAATTTTCTCATTCCTTTTTCTGGCCCAGCCCCCTCCCAACTGCACCAGTTGATGTAATTAAAGATTTTTACTTCTCCCTGGAAATTATGCTCACCTTGATCTTGACAGCCTCCTCCAGGGGCCGGTCCATGAGGACATTGAAGGAGAGGAACAGCTGGCGAATTGCATCATTGAATTCATTCCCATCCTCACTTTTCCCATAAACACTGCAAAGAACAGGGCCAGTTACACACGGAAATCCAGCAGCTGAAATAGGATTTCATCCTGTGGAACAACATCTTAATGCCATCTCCTTCTATAAAGACATAGGGGTGAAAATGGAACTGGAGGTTTTGCAGTCATTTCCTGCTGGAATCTGTTATAGGGGAAAAACTGCACTTTTTAGGCTGCTACTGCAGCAAATTCTGCTTGAGTTCCAAGTATTAAACAGGAAAAAAAAGTCCAGAATGGACATGAAAAAAAGGTTTCAAACCCTCACTGTGAATCTCTGGAAAGATGTTTTGAAGGAGCAATTAAACCACTTTGATTTTACCCCAACTGGAGAATGTGTCATCCCCCACCTCACCTAATGATTTAAGTACTTCTGTATTTGTTTCTTCAAGTTTCTGAAAATGAAGAGGAAATTCCATGTTTTACTTTATAAAAATAAATACTGGGTTCCTTTTCAGCTGCTTATTGCATGTTAGGGGGGACTAAGCGGTTTTTCTCCTTTCTAATCTGGTATTTTAATTTTTGCTCAGCTTATTTGTTCCAGCCACAGACAAAGGGCAGAAAGATCCTCTTAATCAGTCAGTGATAGAGGATTTGGTAAAGAATATCCCCTTTAGTGACATTACTGGAAGGAATTCCAGTGGGTTTCCCAGAGGAGGCTCAGGGATGGAAGGGCTGGACCCACCTCACGTACAACACCCGCGACTGCACGATAAATCTGAACAGGTATTTCAGGGCTTTCAGTGCTGCAAAGAGCAGCTCTGTCTTGCTGGAGTCCTCAGCATTCCCCACGTAGCAGTTCAGGACTTTGGTGAGTTTCCTTTGGAAATAAAACGAAAAGGGGAACCAATACAGGCATGGCTCAGTTCCTGGGCAAGTCCAGCTTCCTTATCCCAGAGAGGAACTGCAGGCACATAAACACCAGAGAGTTCCTCCTCACAGCCCATTTCCTTCTGAAATCTTGGGCCAAAAGTCTACAGATTCCACCCTCTTGCTCTGCTTTTCTTTTGCCCTAAAAGGAGCTGTCCAGGAGGATGCAAAACCCATTCCCAGGGGAAGGGACTGAGGCCTTCTCCCTGTGTGAGAATTCCCACGTGTGGAGCAGGAGGAGAAAAGGAAATCACATGGAAGCATTGAATGTGTGGCAGGGCAGGGAAGGAGGCATTCCAGGAGAAGGAGACTTCAAATTGTGTTTCCTTTAGGGTGACAGCCAATTCATGCGGATCAGTAAAAATTAAGAGGAGATTTTTAGAGAGGAAAAGCAGTTTTGTTTCTGGTTTTGCCCCCCCTATTTGCCTCAGTTTTAACTTTTCACTTCTGTTACCACAAGGGTGATGACCTTTGGCTGAGAGGTACTTGATCAAGGGGCTGGAAAGCCAAGATCCATGATAGAAGTGTCTTTTCTGTCTATTTTGACAGAAAAAAAATCTCACAACAGAATTTTTTACAGGGCAAAAAGAGCAATAAGACGGATTCCTTCTCTCCTGAATGCAGAGAAGGGATGGAACTCTGCTCTCTGCTGCCTTTATCACATCAACATCATCAAAAATTACCTAATCAAATACATCACCAAGAGCTGATCTCATCCCCAAAGCCCTCAATGACACTGCTGGGTGACACCCAAGGTTTGGGACCAATACTCACACGTAGGCCAGGGTTGCACTAAAGTGTTTGTAAATGTATGTCTCAAGCACAGCGTTGAAATGCTGGAACTTGATGTCTCCAATCAAAGAAATAATAAACACCTGCCAAAAATCCAGAAGGAAACAGATGCACAGAGCTGCACAGTAACTCGAATATAACAGTCTCCAATTCCATTTATTTTCCTGGGATATAATTTTTGTTTTATCAACACCATTAATGCTACAGAGAGTGTTATTCATGTTGTAACAGTCACTAAATACTGCGTGTGTGCAATTTATTACTTTTTTCACTGTGGCTACTAAAAACATGATGTGTATTTCAGTCCTGGCTCCTGAAAAAGCCTTAAGAAGGTTTAAATATCACTTATTTCTAGAGCAAAATACCAATTGCTCACTGGAATCACCAGGAACAGGCTGGAAATGCAGCTGAAAACAAACTCTGAACCCAAAGAAGATTCACTCACCAGGGCATCAAACACCAGGAAATCATAGGTTTCATTTTCTGACATTTCCATCATGATGTTGAAAAGTGCATCCAGGGTGTCTGGCAAAAACTAGAGGGGAAAAGGAACAGTAAAAGGGTGGGGAAAGGCAACTGCTTCTGGCATCCTGCACAGAAGCATGAGTTGGATCATTATTCCCTTTCCAGCCTGGCTGAACTGTAAAGCCTGTCCACGAGAAAACATCTAAAAAGGGATCCCAGCCCTGTGTTCATGCATGTGATTGTCACCATCATCTCTATAGTAAGGAAGATCTTTTCTTCTCAGCTCTAAATGGCCCCAGTTTGCTGTTCTACTGCCTTTTCATCCCACAGGATAAAAATCCTGACCTCTCCAAACCAGCCCGGCCCTGTCCCGAGGCAGGACACTACACTCAGCCTGTCTGCAGTGACACAGCATTAACTGCACGTTCAGCTGCTCCATAAAACCATCACCTTGCAAAATCCCAGCACATTCACTCTTGGGAGCCCTCTCTGCAGGTAAGACTTCCTCCTAAATCCTTCAGCAGACCGTTTTCTGTGGGAATTCCCCCCATTTCAGGTCCACTCCCCACAGTATTCTACGAGATCTCTGGGCTATCTCTGCTCCCAGATTCACAGCAAGTCCCTCCTCATTCACAAGGGAGTTGAAAATTAAAAGTTAGGCTTTTGTCCTAACTTTTGTCCGTATTTTATAAGGACAAAAGGGAAAAAAAAGTCACCGCCCTCTCCCTGATCCCTGTAATATTTAACTTCTGTAATTCTGGTGAGTTCCACTAATGAGAGGTGGACACAGGTTCCCAGAGAAGCTGTGTCTACCCCATCCCTGGTGTCCAAGTGTTCAAGGCCAGGTTGGAGCAAGCTGGGACAGTGGAAGGTGTCCCTGCCCATGGCAGAGGGTGGAAAAAGCTGATTTTAAGGTCCCTTCCAAGCCAAACCGTTCCATGATTTGACGATTCTCCCATTCCTCGCACTCAGACCTGCCCTCCCAGCCAACCCAGACACCTTTTGGGTCCCACACCAGGCTGACACACAAGAGTGTGTGCACCAAGGAGGCTCAAAGCCCCGGGAATACCTTCACGATTTCTCCTCCTTCCACCTCCATGAGCTTCCTGAGGTTGTGGGTGATGTTGTGGGAGTTGGAGCGCCAGTTCAGCAAACCCAGCAGGTCAACTGCAAGGACACAAAGCAGCAATCAGCAATTACAGCTCAGAGCTGACTGAACGGCTGCAGAGCAGCCCACAGCAAGGCTGGGGGCTATTTTTAGAGTCAGTGCACAAGGAGAAGTCACCCTGAGGTACAGAACGCTACCTTGAGGTGCTTCTTTTGTCTTGGCAAAACAGCAAAGCTCTGCTATAAAGGGAAACCTGGCTGCCATCTGATGACACATCTGGAGACCATTTTGCAAGTTTTTTTATGGACTCAAGAGCAGGTATCTCAAGCCAGGAATTTTACTGAAGTGCACGACTTAGCCCAGGAGCCTTCCAAGCTACTGGAAGTCTCCCACCGTTTACCAGCACAGGCTGGACTCATTCACATATCACTCTTCATTTTGATCCCTTTGGCAGCATGGCAGAGTTAATGGAGAGCTCAGTTCTACCTGCTGTTCTCTTAACAGGCAGAGGAAAGAAGGCAATTAACCTTAAATATTTAAAATTCTGATAAAACACAGACACTGTCACTGACAGGTGACATTTCCACATGTGCCAACACACTTGTTGGGTTTAACATTGGCAGTCTGGATCGAATATTTGTTTCTAGGGGCTGCACAAACATTCTGGGAGCTTGTTCTGGCAGCTTGATGGGACAGGGCTGCCACTGACACGCGAGCGACAAAATGAAAGCTGAATCTCTCTGCCCACACACAAGAACCTGCCTGAAGAAAATGCCCTCTGTATTTCAGAGCCCCAGCACAAGCCCTACCATTCTGGGTGAGTTTGGTGGAGCAGATGACAGTGGCGATCTGGAAGCTGTCCTTTGTGCTGTCCTTTGTGGGGGTGAAGTTGGCCAGAGGGTGCAGGTTTTTCCCTGAGGGAGACTCCTTCTCCTCCATCTCTGTTTTGGTGCAAGGAAGAGTCAAGTAACTCTTGGCATCTTCCATTTTCTTGTTGTCACCCTGTTGATTGGACACAGCAGGGAGAAGGGTCATGTCCCACAGTGATAGTCAGAATGGGTTTGAAACACTTTTTCATCTCTATCATTGTTTGAGTTTCTAATTTCAGGGATAAGTTGCCCATACTGTAAATGAACTGAGCTATTTCCAAAGCCACAGAGCTCAGGAGGATTTCCCACCCCCCCCACACATTTTGTAGCTTTCTACTGCTTGGAAAATCAGCCAGGAGAGAGTTTTGATGAGTTAAACACGAGACAAAGCTGGAAATGCCCAGGTTACCTTGTAAACAATTAAATTGTGTTTGCCGTCCTGGAGCGTCGTTCCATCTGCATTCATCAGCTTCACAAAGCCCATGCCAAAAGCTCTCTCAGATCTATCCCTGGCTGCAAAACAGGAGAAATCTTCATTAGCAATTGTCTTATTCATGTTCACACAATCAAAAATGCAGCCCTCTAACCTCAGCAGCAGCTTTATTTAATAGGTAACTGCAGCTACACAAAGACATCCTCCTGGAGCATTTGCCACACAGAGTTTTCGTGGGTTTTGTGCTGACAGATGGACAGATCAACGGTTGGACTCCTTGATCTTCCAGATCTTCTCTAACCTTAACAAGTCAATGATCTTCTGATACAGAATTCTATAGATATTTTTGGTTGGGATTTTGGTTTGTGAGCTGTGGATATGGAAGGATGTCACTGCCTTCGGAACCAGGTGCCTTTGCAAGCCTTTCAATGGCTGAGCCTCACATTATTGATCTCATTTCAGGGCTCTGAAGTGATTTGATGGAACTTCTGGCTCTAACTCTCTCATTAGCCTTTCATCAGCCTAATTAGAAATCCTCCTATATAAAGATCATTAGAAGCCCACCAGGCCAGAGAAGCCAAAGCAATAACAAACACTGATAATTGTCTTTTGTGGGGAGAAACTGTTGCTCCTTATCAAATTTCAGTTTCAGGACAAAACCAGCACCAAACTTCGGGTGCAAAAAATTTGAATGATTTTTGGTTTTTTGCTTGCCACAAAACTGGGAATAAGTAAACTGAGCAAGAAAAAAGTCTGCAACACTGTGAATAAGCAGAAATGCAAGTTCTACACTCAGTGGGAGTGCGAGGAGCACAGCAATCCTGCAGGTGTCCCTTCCTGGTACTCACACTCCTGGGACGAGCGGTGACGGAACGTGAACCTCAGGTGGCAGCGACTAACTTCTTCTATGGCAATGGCCACCTGCATGGGAGAACAGGATGAAAACACAGCACTGTCCCTGTCCCCAGGCAGTCCCCAGCACATTCTGGTGCTGATGCAGCTGCTGGTTTTACATCAGCCCGGGTCTGTACACAGAGGAAGAACACAGCGGATGACAGAGCCGTACCTTGACGGTCTCGTACCAGCAGGGCTGCTTGACCTGGTAATAAACCACAGACTTGTACTCCGAGACTCCCTCGTAGCCAGCCCCGGGGTGGATGGCTTTCTTTGGACAAAGCACAAGGGATGGGGGGAAAAAGGTAAATATGGAGTATTTTGGGTGGTAAATCTTCAGAGGGTGTCAGAGGCCATCCTACCTCCTGTAGGTTCCCGTCCTCATCGTGCACAGACATGGTGACCTCGACGTTCTTGGGGGTTTTCTTCTTGCCTTTGTCAAACTCCCCTTGGATCAGGGTGACGTAGATGTCATTCCGGACATCACCTGCAATTCCCAGTGTTTAATGAGCTGGCTTCTCATTCCCAGTGTGACAGGTTAACATTTAACACCCTCGGGTACCACGTTATCTTCATGTTCCTCTTAGCCTTTAATTAACACCACCCACCATCACACCATTTTCATCTCCATCTCAAATTACACAAAATCTTCTAAAATGAACCATTTTCCTTTCTACAACCTCTGTCCTTATGTTTTGGGGTTTTTTTTCAATTTAATGAGCTCTCTAGGGTTAAATCCACTCCGAATGGGTGGGTCAATGCCATATGTAACAAAAATTCCTTTGACTAAAGAGACATTTTCTTCCAAAAGTTCCATAAACCATCATTTTGCCATAAGAAAGGAAACTCATGTTTTCAACTTCTTGTGACAAAAAAATAAAAAAATAACCTGGAAATCTGAAGAAAAATAAAAAGTTTTCAGATAAAAATAATTTTTTAAAAATAAATCTCTTTGTGACAGAAATTCTAGAATTTCAGGTGGCTCTTTCACTCCATGGAATGTAGAAGCACATGGGACCTACCAGGAAGGATAATCTCAGGGAACCCCATTTTTCGAGCCACTGCAGTGGATCTGTCTACAAGGTGAGAAAAGTCCTTCTGAACCTGAGCCAGATCCCCAGGGAGCAGCTTCAGGGAGACCCAGAGACCTAAGAAAAGGGAGACAGCACTTGTTTACTGAAAACAAAAAGGTACAAACCCGTGAGATTTAAGACTGTGCTTCCAAAAAATCTGTCTTTTCGTGACAATTCCATGTCCCCATCTGGTTCTCTCTTGCCCAGTCCTCTCTGTCCCTGAATGTGAGTAAGATTTTTCTGGGAAAGAAGATTCTCTGAAGCAAACGCGAAACTTTCAGAGATGAATCTCGAGTGTCTTTGAGCCAAGGAAAACCAGAAAAGTCTGGAATAATGTGATTTAACGCCAAAGCCATTTGGGACATGCAGCCATGTCCACTTAAAAATATTTCACACCCATAAAACACTTTTATTTTAAAGGTGTTAAAAAATATTGACCTTTAACATATGACTAGCAAGCAAGTGAGGAGCTGGAGGAGCTGTTCTCATGCAAGTTTTGTCTGGTGTCATCTGGATTTTAGCTCCGTGTGTGATAGGGTGACAAAGGGACAAAGTGACAACCATGGCAAAGACCACGCATTGGGCTTGGGGAAGGGATTAAACTCCACTAAACCTTGATCCCTAGACTTTCACCACCCATTTCTTCCCCTGGGAATCTCCCCCAGCCCGGGTTTCCCCCAGGCTGCACCTTGGCCTTTGTGGTTGACCTCCTTGGCAGCAATGACTTTGTTGAAGACAGAGGTGAGGGGCTCGTTCTCGCCGATGACATGGGAGGTGATCAGGGGGGACATGATGAGCTGGCGCTGCCTGATGTAGGTTTCCATGGCAATCCTGGGCAGGAGGACCACGAGAACAGGATCAGGAATTGGGACAGACTGACACCAACCACATACAAAGAGAGGCCTGGCCAACAGCCGGCTGTTTCCCAAATAAATGGGTTTTTTTTAAAGGATTCCATGGGGATTTTCATTCCTTCACCGGCACAAAATCCATTTAAACTTTCGCACTAGGAAATACATCACAGTTTATCCCTCAGGCCTAAGGTAAGTACCACTGACCTCAGGATTTAAGCCCTGACTTCAGGTTTGCCTCAGAGCTGTCCCTATGCAGATTAACTATTGGTAAACTGATATAAATTAATGTGACAACACCTAAGTGATGAACCCATCCCTAGTTACAAACAAGACTACTGAGGTTTGGATCTTGACCCTGACCTCACTCCTCAACCCACAGCATCAATAATGAGGGAGAAACAAGGTCTCCACAGGCTGCCCATCCTGATGTTTAGCTGGGGGTCTGAACTCAGCCTCATTAGAGCAAAAGAAAAATGGGAAAAAACGCCAAACCAACAAAACAAAAACCGAATCAAACAAACAAGAAAAAAACCCCACCCTAAACCAAAACAATTAAAAAACAAACAAACAAAACAAAAACCCCTGAACAACTGAAAAATAACCAATCAAATCCACAAAAAACCAAAAGTAGCAGACTAACGTTATTCTGCAAAGGGAAAGCCATCCTTCCAGGCCCTGAAAAGGCAGGGGAACAAACCTGAATCTCCCCTGAAAACACTCTGTAATAACAAATGGCTGCAGCCAATGCTTTGCTATATTTAGGGCTGTAACAACAAGGCCGGGTCTACAAACAAGCTCCATTTTCGTTACCCTAATGTGCCAAAAAAAGGGAGCAATCAGAGCAGGCAGAACAAACACACAAGTCTAACTCAGTGCAGAAATGCAGAACTCATTGGGGATGGAATTTCTTCCCTATGACTGACCCTGACCAGGAAATGTGGGAAGGGAGGGGCAGCACAGAGGGTCCCACAAAGTAGTGACAAAAAGCTGTGTCTCTGCTCAGTCTCTCTGAAAATCCTGCCTTTAAATCCCCCCAAAATTTTGTAAGTCACATACCCCCAGCCCCACAACATTATTTTGCTCTGTGCTCCTGGAATTTACCCCACAGGTACCCACAGGTACCCAGAAATTCCAGCTGCACTGCCGAAGTTCCCAGGCAATTGAGTCTGTCACAGAGCCATGAAAACCAAGGGGAACAAAGGCTCCTGCAGGGTGACAGAAACCTCTCCCTGCAAAGAGCTGTCTGCTGCTATCAGCTGATCTATTTGTAGAGCCCCTGGGGCTCTGCCAGACTCCCAGACAGATCTGTCCTTCCCCAGAGGACGCCTGCTTTAGCCAGAGGTGGGGTGAGCTCCAGAGCCCAGTACTCACTGCTGGAAGGGGATAAAATGCTGCTTTTCCTCGTCGTCCACCTTCCCGTGGATGATGTCAGTGATGTCCATCACTGCAACAACACCAGAGCATCACTCAGAGCTGCCAAGAACCCAGAGAGAGCTTTTCCCTCTCAGAATGGAAACAACAAGGGGTTATTTTGGGCCAGTGTCACTCAAAGCAAGAGCTCTGAGCGACCTGGGATAGTGGAAGGAGTCCTGGCCATGGCAGGGGTGGAACTGAATGGGATTTAAGGTTATTTCCAACCCCCAAAAAGTCTGGGATTTGGTGACAGCAATGGAGGGCATCACTCATTTTAACTTTTTTAAAAGCACATTTACACTGATGTGCATGTCAGCTCATAGCAGTGAGTGTGAATATACTGAATACACTCTGATAAAATACTCTGATAAAATACACCCTCTGAGAAAAATCAGGTGGGACTGGGGCATTACAAGGCAAAGAAATTCCACTTATATTCAAATGCTGCTTCTTTGGAAATTGAAGATTTCAAGCAAGCTTCTTCAAAAGAAATCTCAGGAATAAAGTAAGAATTGGGAGTCTGGCTCACCAAGGCTCCTTTGAAACCTCCAGCTTTATCCCATGAGTCCTGAGGAGCAAATCCCACTCTGATAAGGCCCTGATAAGTCTGCTGCAGCCCGGCAGCCTGTTCTCTTTGTGGGAGGTGACAAAAGCAAGCAGCGACAGTGTTTGATCTCCAGCTACAACCTTCATTAAAGGTCTCAGAGGGCACAATTTATCCGCTCTGGAGCAGAGATGCTGGCCCTGGCAGCTCCCAGGCTGTGCTGGCATTTACAGCACACACTTGGCAGCTCCCAGCCCCGTGTCCCAGTCCCCCCATGGGTTTACTGGGCCATGCTGGTGTCCCCAGGGACCCAGTCCCCACCTGCCACGCCGAAGGGCCTGCGGAGCCCGCAGGTGTGCTTCTTGCCATCCTTCAGCTCCATGTGCCCCACCCGCACAATCTGGCACACCAGGCTGATCCTGGGCCTGATCAGGTCAGAACTGCTCAAGTCCTAAAAAAAGAGTTAAAATCAAGGTCCATCAATGTCCTTTCTGAGTGGAAAAGAAGACAGAAAGAGAGTGCAAGGCGGGGAAGGAGGGAGGGAGAGAAGGAGGGAGGGGTTTTGTTGGGTTATATACAGGTAAAAAAATATGGCCTTCTGGATCTGGAGGGAGACCACAAGGGGGTGGAGACATTTATAGCTCCAGGACACAAGGAATGGCATCCCACTGCCAGAGGGCAGGGAGAGATGGGATACTGGGGAGAAATCCTTCCCTGGGAGGGTGGGGAGGGGCTGGGATGGAATTCCCAGAGCAGCTGTGGCTGCCCCTGGATCCCTGGAAGTGCCCAAGGCCAGGTTGGAGCACCCTGGGACAGTGGAAGGTGTCCCTGCCCATGGCAGGGGTGGCACTGGGTGGGATTCAGGTCCCTCCCAACCCAACCCGTTCTGGGATTCTCTGAACTTACAGTAAACACTGCTTGGAGGTTGTTCAGTTTCTCAATTTCTTTAGGCATCCCATTGCTGCCCCAACGAACCAGGTAATTTTCACTGCAAAGAAAGGGAGAAAAAGTAAATTTTAACAAAAAAGTAAGTTTTAACAAATCAACAAATTTCCTGGCAAAAGCCCAAAAGCATTTTGATCTTTTATGGAATATTTGACCAATCTTTTAACCCAAAATGCCCCTGAAGTGACTCATCTACTGGAGGCAGGATGGAGTGAGCCCTGGCAGCTGCTTCCCTGGACAATTTCCACTGCATGGCCACACCTGATAACTGCAGTGATGGACACAGAGTGTTCCTGACACGGAACTGCCTCCCTGATAAAGTTCCTCATATGCTCACCAACTCTTCAGATGTGAACTGGCACTGACTGGAGAGCAAACATCATTTAAATCCATGATTTTCTGGGAAACAATTAATAAAATGCTTAACCAAGGCTTGCAGCCACAGCAGGGAAAATTAAGAATATAAAAAGACAACATGGGATCAAAGAAATCCCCAGCTTTAGGAGGGACAGTGCCTGGGCTTCCTATTCTGAAATTCATTCCAAAGTAATTGGAATTAATTTTCCCCCACTTGGGGCAGCAACCAACACTGATAACTAAATTGCTTAAGAATTTCCAAAAAAAGCCCCTACCTGATGAATTTGGAGAGGTCCGGGTCATAGAGGCTCATCAGCAGCTCTGCATCTTCCCCGATGTTGCAGACAAAGTTCTTGAAGTTCACATAGAGGCTGTAAGTGTGTGTGGAGTTGAATATTGGCTGCCCCCGGAGGTCCAAACTCTGCTGCAGGGACTGCAAAGAATTTCGCATTTTCATTAAACGTTATATTTCCACTACAAAAAAACACAGGAGAATTTAGTTCTGCTGCCAAAGGAGCACAACATTAAGAGGAATATAAAAACACAGTGGGCACAGTGACTGAAGAGGGCAAACCAGAGACAGCAGAGGGACCTTCTCCTCCTGGATCCTCTCATCAATCCTCTTGGATGCAGTTTCATGGGCCTTGAAGAGGGAGATTGTGCTGGTGTCATCTGGGTCCAGGATGTTCCCGTTGTCATCTCGGACAACCAGGTCCAGACCCAGGATCCTGGACAGCCCCAGGAGACAAAAAAAATGCCAGAATGTGGGAGCAGCAAAGATCAAATCACTGCCCAGGCTGCCAGTGCTCAACATCCCACTCCTTGGAATAACCTCACTCACTGCTGGTTTTCTGGACTCAAAAAGCTCCTCTCTCCTATTTTCCCACTAAAGGGAGAAGGAATTAGTCAGGTAACTCAATCCTAAAATGACATCTCCCTTATTCCTGCTTAAATGGCTTTGTTTCAAAGGTGGATGAATATCTACCAAGCTCATGGATTGCAGCTGATTGTTATTCTTTGCCATAATCATCTTCTTAATTCACTTATTGGACCTGAATCACAGCTGACAGGCAGATAAATGAGTCCTGGAGACTGCAAACCACTGAGGGCTGGAGTGTCTATGGAATCCTGCCCCTCAGCTGCTGATAAAGCAGAGCATTTCCCCACCAGCATCC
Organism: Promerops cafer; assembly: GCA_013398275.1. Lineage (NCBI taxonomy): Eukaryota > Metazoa > Chordata > Aves > Passeriformes > Nectariniidae > Promerops > Promerops cafer. Next base: position 90,550 of record VZSE01001758.1, on the reverse strand, counting down.
AAATCCAGGCACAAGCTGTGCTCCAAGGGAAAGGCCACCCCGTGCCAGGATTTGTGCAGAATGAAGAGAGGAGAATTCCCGCCAAGGAAACAACTGCTCCATGTCCACCTGCCGGGTGGCCACATTGTCATGGGGACTCAAAGCTGCCATTTCACCCTTTCCAAGGAAAAATTCAAGCCTAATTCAGTGCCTGGTTTTGCATTAAGAGCCTTCCCTGGGGTTTGGGAGCCTCCTCTGCCCTCCAGGTGGGGTTTGGAGCTCACCTGTTGCCATAGTCAATCTTTGCAGTGACTTTTTTCTTGAGCTCAGCCAGTTCATCCTTGGGCAGGGTCCCGGAGAGGATTTGGGATCTCCACTCTATCAGGCTGTAGGTGAGCTGCTGGACATGCCTGAACTGCGTGGTTTTGTTGTTCTGAGGCAAAAAAATGGGCAATTTTCATCAAGAAAAACCTGGAAACCTTAGCTCAGCAACCCTTCTGAAATGCGTGCAGCTGCAGAACCACACAAGTTCTATTTAACTAAAAATACCTGGCACTTAGTGACACCACAAGATCAGAGCCATGCAGTAAATTCTGCAGCACTCGGCACTGCCAAGGTTTAAGTGCCTTTAAGATCTTTAAGTGTCATTAAGGGCTTCACCTTTCCCTGGGACATTATTTCAGAAAAACCTCACCCACTAAAAATAGACCTCTGGTGCTTTCCAGCACTTCTAGACTGCTCTGAGGGAGGCCTTTAATAAAAGGGACAGAGAAATTATGTTAAACGAGCACAACTGAACAAAGACACTGAACAAGACATCAAAACCTGCCTGGTGAAGAGTCCCCTCCTGCCATTTCTTCTGTTATCGTCTCTAATTAATGCAAACAATTCCCATGCCCTTTACTGGTTCCACCCTCATAAAATCAGTCCCATCCCCGCACCTTGTTCCTGCACCTCCAAGCTCCAAGGCTGTAATTAAACATGGATATGTGGTAACCCACCCTGTTTGTGGCAATATGTGCTTAGATAAGTAAATAAGCCTTTAAAAGTGTCAGGGAATTTTTAAACCATTAAAATGGGAGCCCAGGCTTCACTCTCTCTCTGCCAGCACAGTGGGGCAGTTCCTGGGAGGATTCGGACTCTTTTCACAGGGAAGTGCCGCAGATTTGGAGTTACTGGGACAGAGATGAGGTTATTCATCTCCAAAGGAAAAATTTAAGCCTAATTCAGTGCCTGGTTTTGCATTAAGAGCCTTCCCTGCAGTTTGAGAGCCCAAAGCCCAGGAGCTTGGTTTGGGTCACATCTCCCCCACAGCCAGTGGCCCCCTTCTGGTGCTCACTGGAGTCTGGCTGGGCTGGAGCTATTCATGGTGAGCTACAACCCGCCCCTGCTCCCACACAGCACAAAAAGCACATAACTGCAATTATTCCCCCATTCTCATCTATGCAATGAACAGGAATGATACAAACTACTCATATTTCCCTCAAATTTAAAGGTATGAAAACAATCCTCCCTTTGATTTGGGTGAACACCAAGGTGTTGACAGGGGCTACTTGAGTAGCTCTATAGAAAAGATACTTGAGATATATATAATAAACAAAGAAAAAAAAACATGTTCTTGCATAAAAAAAGCTTGCAAAGGAAAGGCAATTTGTGTGAATTTTCAGAGCAGACCTCAATTTGACCTGAGTTATCTCCACAGCTAATTCCTATAAACTAAACCAATTAAAAACTCTCCCCATTTTTGTATTTGTTTTGCAGTGGAGATAAAGCCACTGCTGCAATGAAATCCATAGAAATTAAAGAAGTGAAATTAATTGCAGGCAAAACAAAAAATCCCCTCATGTTTCCTTTTTCTCCCCAAATGCCTTCTTCCTCCTTTAGCTTTTTAAAAAATTCTTTTAATACACACCACAGGGAAAAAAAAATAATCTCAAATCCATTTTAAACCACAACATTTTCCAAACCTATTTTAAGACTTATAGTGGTTAAGCACAGGAACATGAAAGATTTCTGCTTGTTAAATAACAGATTCTGAGGCTGGGATCTGAAAGTCATTCAGAAATAAAAAATGCCAGGAACAAAACTCTCTTTTCACACAGTAATACCATCATGTAGAGCTTCTCATTAAATTGAGAGGGTGGAACAAATTCTTGTGGTTTCATGGCACACAAACACAACGTATTTGTGGCCGGGTGAAACTTCCAATAGGAAAACTTGCTCTGGGTGCACTGGGTGATTAGAGCTCATTTAAACTCACTCCCTCTTCTTAATTAAAGCCTTGGAGCACATTTTATGCAGGTTGAACTCGTTACTGCTCAGTGAAAAATCGAGTTTGACTCTAATGTGCCTTTAAAATAAAGCAACTCACTGTGGACTCATTTCTTCGAGCAAGAAGCACCTACTGCAGGACAATCCTCAAATCCCTGCAGTGCTTTGGCTTGTGACACTGCTGAGGTGACTACTGTGGTCAGAGATTTAGGACATGAGAGCTCCTTCTCCACCCTTCTGAGAGCTCCAGACATGGCAGGCCTTGGAGCAGCCAAGAAATTCCCCCTGTGAGGCAGCTCCTGCTCTGTGACAGGGACAGGACCCGGGGAATGGCTGGACCTGTGCTAGGGCAGGCTCAGGCTGGATTTTAGGGAAATGTTCTTCCCCCAGAGGGTGCTGGGCACTGCCCAGGCTCCCCAGGGATGGGCACAGCCCTGAGGCTGCCAGAGCTCCAGGAGTGTCTGGACAGCACTGCCAGGGATGCCCAGGGTGGGATTTTGGGTGTCTGTGCAGGGCCAGGAGCTGGATTGATGATCCCTTCCAGCTCAGGACATTCCATGATGTGGTTTTTGACAACCACACTTCCCCCCACGACACATCCCAGATTCTGTCCCTTTGCCTGTTCCCTGTTTGGGTCAGGGACGCTCTGGGTGGGGATCAGCCAGTCCATGGAATTCCTCCAACACTGCCAGCACAGCAGAGCTCACCCCTGCTCAAAGCTGTGTCCAAACTCCACAGTTTTGTGCCCAGCTGGGTTTTCCTGCCCTCATACAGGGCTGGCACAGAACAGGCAAAGCAGGGGCCTGGATTTCCCAGGTGAGCTGTGACTCCCAGCCAGCCCTGACACAGTGACAGAGTGACCCGTGCCAGGCCCTGCTGCCCCAGGGCAGTGTCACCCACAACTCCCTGAGCCCAGGGAACCCTCCCACTCTGCCAGATCCCACATCTGACAGCAGAACACTCTGAGCCCCTCAAGCCCCATTTCATCACTCCATTCTGCACCATCCAGAGGCACAGAGCACCCTGCACAGAGCCCAGGCTCAGCTCACCTGGGACAAACATCAGCCCCCAAGAACTCACCACGTACAGCTTGTGCCAGATCACTGCCCACTCCCGCAGGGTGGACGTGAGCTCCTGGCCAAGGGGCAGCTCGCTGGGAATCACTGTTTCGTGTTGCCTGGAGAGAGAAAGGAGAAAATCAGAGAAAGGTTTCACACTCAGGGTTAAAACTTAATGGAAAACACTCTTTTTTGATAAATATATAAATGGAAATTCCAGAGGAGTTGATTTTCACACAATTCACTCATACATGGTGTCAAGACCCTTAGGCTGTTCTCAACACACACATCCACATTCATCATCCATTTTTAATGCAAAATGCTTCAAGCTCCTTTCAAGCTCCTATTCCCAGTGGATCCGTTCCAAACCCAGGATAAAGAGACAGAAATTAAGTTTGGAAGAATCCCCACTTGCAATGGTAACAGTTACTTAAAAAGAAGAGTTTAAAAAAAAGTGTTTTATAAAGTTCCTTCCTTTGCTGCAGCTGTTTTGCTCTCACTTAACGAGCACAGACCCAGCCCGAGGAATCCAAGGAGTCATTTCCTCCTGTGTTTTCCAAGACAGGAAGGAATCCACGCTCCTGCTGGGCCCTTGGCTGCCAGCAGGAGTCTGTTACGACTTCCAGGAGCCCCCGGAGGAGCTGAATGGAGCTGGACTGACCCTCTCCACTACTGACTTGTCCAGCAGAGCTTCCTTAATTCTGCAAATCATCTCCTGCTGCCCCTACTCCCAACTGCTCTGCTATGTCAGTGCTCTGAAAAATGGAATTATGTAGCGCTAGTCCAACACAGGAGGTACACCCTGGGTTTGTGACAACCACAGCTACTTAAATTGGTTCATTTTGGGTTTAAATGGAATGACATTCCCTGGGTTTCGCTGCCAAAGAAGTGCCAACCTACCCCCGGTCCTTCACGATGGCCTCTTTTAAATGGATGTAAGTTTCTGGGAAAATGCCCTAAAAATAAAGAGAGAAATGAAATAAATCAATCCTACTGTGGGATAGGATGTGATAAGAAGATATTTAACAAAAAACAGAGGAAAGGACTAAGAAATGTCCCAGTATGCCAGGAAAAAAGGACAGGGAGGAGCAGCAGGTTCCATACTGGCATCTGAGAGAAGCTGATTCCTTGTTTTACTCTAATGACCCTCATCTTCCTGCAGGAAATGCTGCAAATTCCTGAAAATTATCAGTCATTGCCATGAAATATTCCTGGAGTTCTCTATCAGGCTACCCCGTGCTCTCTAGAAAAGTTCCCACCACCAGCAACTGCAGAAATGCCCAAATTTTTGTTGTTACAGAGAAGCCTTCTGGAAATGCTGGAATCCTTTTCTCGCCTCTCTACCCTAAAACCAGAGGCTGTGGGGGATGTTACCACAGGAGAGGTGCCAGCATTCCTGGGGGAACCTGGATTTCCAGGCAGCTTCCAGACCAAGCTCCAGCAGCTTGGCTGAGAGCCAGGGACGTGTAATTTCTGGAGTATTTTCCAGTCAAAACTCTGATAAAAGTTTTTTTCCCATTAAATAGAACTAATGCTGGATGTGCACAGGTCCCAGAGCATCAGGATAAAGCAATAAACTCATGTATGGAGATGGGAACAGGTATTTTTGGAAGTCCCAACTGCATTCCTCACGCTTCCAGTGGAGGAATACCCAACACATGGCTCTGAACTTTCAGCTCAAGGTCATTGATTTCTGTCACTGAGGACAGGACACCATGGCCAGGAGTCCTGCCTGAGGTTAAGACAAGAAATGCAGGAGTTTTCAGCACCAGATGGGGTCTGGCAAGGTGTGAAATTAAAATGGGAGTCACCCAAAAGTGAGGTTGTACCTTCTTGGATTTATTTCGGAGTGTGTATCCTCGGTACCAGCCTGGCAAAGCAAACACAGATACTTATATTTAATTATTTCCTGTTGACAGCAATTAAATACAAATTGTAATTCTCACTACCTTTCTACAACACCAGTTTACTGATCTGCTCATTTGGGATCCACCCCTGGGAAGACACCTCTGTTTGTAGGAGCTGAGCTCCCTGCCCTGGCACAAATCCTGTTTATCAATCTTAGTAAGATCTAAAAATTGTAAGACAGGAGCAGTAATTGTGCTGCCCGGGCATCAGGAGCAGATGCCTCTGGGAGAACATTTCTCCCCTCTTCGGCACCTGGGGTTTAATCAGGATTTCCATGGAATGGCTTGGGTTGGGAGGGACATTAAAGCCCATCCAGGGAGATTATGTCCAGCTGAGTGGCAGCATCAAGAAGGCAAAGTGGTTTAAGGGAATAATCAGGAAAAGACGAGAGGAGGGGAAGCTGGTTTCTCGGGGTTTGTTTTTAAATTTTTTTTGGTGGTTTTAATGTTGGTCCCCCCCATATTCCTATATTTATCAAAGAAGGTTCCACAAAGAACCATGGATCTGACACTCTTCAACAATAAATTAGAGCCTAGAATAGTTTAATTCATATTTTATTGAGTATTTTTATGTGCATGCGGTTGTATTTCTATTTATTTATTTTTTGAAGTGCAGTTTTGTGCCCTTTCTCCAGCAATGGGGAGGTACCTCCACCTCAAAAACTCCAATATTCCAGTAATAAGTTCGGAGGAAAGAAGAAATTCCATTTCTTTCCACCGGAGGAAAACAAGATTATCCATTGCTCATGGAACCATGGATGAGGTCCTGGATTAGGGATGAGAAGATTTAGGTTCTATTTTTATCTAAGTTGTCATTAATTGAAGGGGAAAGCACAAATTACTCAGGGTGGAGACAGAGCTCATGGAATTTACCAGGAGGGATTTCGATCCCATTTGACACATTCAGCCTTCAATAGCACAACTTCCTCCTGTTTCAAAGGGCCCCTTGGCCTTCCCTCCATTCCTGTAAAATATTTTGCAATCATTGCATAAAAGCACGTTAGGCCTGATTGTGCAAAGCTGTTTCTGCAAGCACCGCGTGCAACTCCTGTCGGAATTCTGCTCCCACTTTCAATAACTTTATCTATCACTTTAACAGAACATCAATCTTTGGGCAGTGGTCAATTAATTACATGATTTCTTCTTAAAAAATAACCCCAAAATATGCTTAAATCTTCAAAGGAAAGAGAGACTGTTTAAGTGTTTGAGTGTTTTCTCCAAGCAGAGATGGGCTAAAAATGGAGAAAGGTTTTGCAGTTGATGATGACATGGAAAATTTCAGCTGCTCCAACACTCAGACTGAAATCTGAGTGAAAACAAAAAAATAAGCAGACTTGCAAAGAAATGGATAGAAGTTGTTGTTTTGTTGGGGTTTTTTAAATAGATCAAGTCCTCAATTTTAGCCTTCATTAAGTGGATTTTATGCAGTGTGGAAAAGAAAAATCTAAGGACATTACTCCAGTGGTGATAAAGTTCTCCCCAGTGATGCAAGGCCAGGTCACGTGCGGGACCACAAAGTCCCTGTTCCTCCTCCTGTGGGGCCCTGTCCTGTCCCACAGCACTCAGGGCATTGCTTCACCCTCCACAGGGGTGACTGAAACCAGGAACGAATTCAAGGTAAACTTCTTTTTAGCAGGAGCAGAACCTGCCAGGGGCCACGGTATGTGAGCATACATTCCTTCCACCCACAGTGTGGCTTTTCCCATAGCTCCCTGAAATACTACAATTAACAATAATAATGATAAATCCTGCAGATTAGGAGAGATTCCCCTCAACAGCAAAGTGTCCTCCCATCTCCCTGCTCAAGGACAGACTCCCCGCACTGGAGCAGCCTCCAAAGTCCTGGAGGCAGCGAGTTTCCCTTCTTTTCTTGGATTCTGCAGCACATGCAGAGCGCTGAATCCTTGGCAGGCAGGAGGAGCACACACTGCATCTTCTTATCAGGGGAAGGAGATATCTTGTACAAAGAGCTCATGCCCTTCTGCAGGCAGAGAGAGGAGGGGAAAATAAAACCTTGCTCTGCAGTGTGGGACCTGAACTAACAACCCTGGGCTCTGCAGAGAGTTTGGCTGTATTTGTTTAAAAGGGAAAGGGATCCAAGAAAAGAGATCTGAGATCTCTCAGGTGTCCTACACATATTGTTACTGGCACAGAGAAGCATCCCTGGAAGCATTTCTATCCCTGGAAGTGTCCAAGGCCAGGCTGGAGCAACCTGGCATAGTGGAACGTGTCCCTGCCCATGGCAGGGGGTGGGACAGGATGATTTTAATGTCCCTTCTAACCCAAACCATTCCCATGATTCCATGGACATCAGCTTGTACTGGAAATATTTGGAACCCTCAGTTCACACTGCTCAGCCTGTGGTTTCCCTCTGACATCCTTCCCTATGTCCTCTGTCCAAGTTGGAGCTGAATTTCCAGGGATGTCACCCCCTGATGAATCCCTGGCACAGGGAAGCTGCAGGTCAGAAAAATGAATCAATCACCCCCTGTGTTATCCCCCCATGTTATCACCTGTGTTATCACCCCCTGTGTGATCCCCCCTGTATGATCACCCACTGTGTGATCCCCACGTGTGATCACGCCCCATGTTATCACCCCTTGTGTGATCCCCCCCGTGTTACCCCCCACTGTGTGATCCTCCCCGTGTGATCCTCCCCGTGTGATCCTCCACTGTGTGATCCCCCCATGTGATCACCCCCATGTTATCGCCCCTTGTGTGATCCCCCCCGTGTTACCCCCCACTGTGTGATNTTGTGTTATCACCCCCTGTGTTATCACCCCCCCATGTTATCACCCACTGTGTGATCCCCCCCTGTGATCACCCCCAAATCTTCTCGGGTGCACTCACCATCCACCCCAACTGCATCACCTAACTGGGGCTTGGAAAACAAGAGGCAACACATGTTCAGAGCCTCACCCCCAGTCTGGGTGGGATTTTGGGGTGTCTGCGCAGGGCCAGGGGTTGGACTGGATGATCCCTGTCGGTCCCTTACACTCAGGAAATTTTGTGATTCCAGCCTTTGCAAGAGGCCTCACCTCTGGACGGCAGCGGCAGCACAACCGAGCGGGGATTTTGCAATTTAAAGAAGTTTCCTGGCACTGTGAGGCAGCAGAGGAGCAGCACTTGACTGCAGGAACTTCCCTGAGGGTTTGGGAGCCACCTCAGGAGAGGTTTGTGCAGCCCAGAGCTGCACCAAAGCACACCCAAAATTCCCTTTATTGCCTCTGCCTGCCACGCAGCCCCTCAGCTCAGTTCTACCAGTGCTGTGTCTCCCAGCCCCCGGAGCAGGTAACGTTTACTGTGAACCCCAAATCCCAGCACACACCCCGGGACTGCTGCTCCCGGCAGCGATGTGCCGTGCACTGGGGTCTCTGCAGAGCCAAAACCCCAGAGCACAAAGAACTTCCACATCTGACACCTGGCTGAGGAACCCACTGCTGCCTGCAAGCAGCGGGAGAAGCAGGAATGTTCTGGATCACTGGGAAGCAACAGCCGTGGGGACATTGTGGGAACTCACGGGATATGCTCCTGAGCATCCTGAGCTGGGGAATGACAGCAAGGTGTTCCCAGGGGCTGCTGCCTCTACATGAGAGCCTCTGGACAACCCCCAAACTCCCCTGAATTCCCTAAGGAATGTCACTGACAGCCTATGGAATGCCCTCAGCTATGGATAAGGTATGGTGACTCAAAAAATGACTCCACAGGGCATGTCCCAACCCCAAAAATGACTCCACAGGCCATCTCCCAGCCCCAAAAAATGCCTTCACAGGGCTTCCTCCTCCCAGCCCCAAAGAATTATTTTATAGGGCATCTCCCAGATCCCAAAAAATTACTCCACAGGGCATCTCCAGCCCAAAAAAATTACTCCAAAGGGCATGTCCCAACCCCCCAAAAAATTATTTCATGGGGAATCTCCCAGACCCAAAAAATGACTCCACAGGGCATCTCCAGCCTTTCCTCCCACAGAACCCCTGCCCTGGTTCCATGGAAACTTTTCCTAAGTCGAGGCTGTGTGTCCAGATAAGAGCAGTGATTAGAGGAACAAAACCCGTATTTATCAGCTCTATTGGTGAGCAGGCAGCATTAGCATGAAAAGGAGCAGAAAAAGCCTCTTGTGAGAACATTTTTCCTCAAAAAGAGACCCACAGAGAGCTAGGAACACAGCTGAGAGCTGATATCCCAAAAAAAGAGATTCGGGAAGACACAAGAAGCTCTTCCCAGACAGGCAGAATACCAGAACTGGGAGAGTTTGAGGTGAATTTATGGGAAATTAGACTCGACCCACAGCAGAGTCACCATCTCTGCATCTTCTCTACACTCACAACTTGTCTGACCTGGATTTTTGGCTACTCTTTCTGGGAAAAGGGATTTTTGTTGCCCTGCAGGAATTCCGAGGTGCCTCAGCCACAGATTTCTGTTCCCCACTGATGGCTCAGCATATGGGAACAATCCCTTCCCTTTCACACATGAAAACATTCACATCTTTCCCAAACTATTCACAGGCAATTTTCTCCTGACAAAGCTCCAAACTGGGAGATTTCAGACCAAAAAAAAAAAAGGATGCCATTTATGTACTCATTCCCTATTCCTGTCTCTGTTGAACTGATTACAAGGAACAGGGGCTAAACAATGATAAAAAAATTGAAAATAGGGAGAAAGAAGTAAATCCCCCCAAATTCTGAGAAGTACAAGATGCCTCCTCTTCCCAAGGGAGTTTTCCTCCCTCTTCCCTGTATCTTTTTGCAGAACCAGGTCATAAATCAGTGACTTCCACAGGATATTTCTCTTTTTTCCCTCTCCCCCCAGCACTGTTTCCCACAGAGGGGTAAAAACACGACAGAATCTGCCGGGACTGGGAGCTGCTCCCAGGTCCCAAGGATGGAAACGGAACAACGGGCCAAGAACAAACTGCTAAAGAAGCAGCTCCCTGTTCCCAGCGCTGATCCTGGGCACGGAATCTTCCTTCAAGTCAATGCTGCTTGTGAAAATAATTGGATTTATATTTTACCTTTAAGTTTTGGAGAGGAAGGCAGTGACCAGAGCATTCCTTAAAGTGACTGAATGGCTCTGTTCCAGTCTTAATATTGAAATCTTTGTCAAAGAGTCAAATTTGATAGGGAGATTTGAAACACTCAAGTGTCATTTTAATCTTTAAAATAAGAATTTTGTTTACTTTGTGGTTCACATTAAGGTATTATGAAAATGTCCCAGTGAAGGACTGGGAGAAACAGTCTAAAAAGGGCATGGAAGCTCCATAACTGGAGCATTTTAAGAACATTTAATGCCAGTTTGTGATACTACAACACAAAACAACATTAATTATAAACTAATCAGCCCTTCCCTCTTCTTTTCTATCATCAACTCAGGTTAAAAGCTAGGGTTTTTTAAAATTATTATTCTTATTTTCCAGCAGGATCAGTTCATCCCATGAGCACAGATGCCTGGCCCAGCCCAAAGGGGAGCCAAAGCAAAGAGGTGTAGGGTGAAAACAGCAGTGAACAGAATTAAATGTTTCTTTCTCTTCTAGTGCTGCCTTGAGATATTGGTGAAACCTTACCTTGATAAACTCTGCCTGGAACAGAACAGAGATGAGAAATCCTCTGCATTTCTGCATTTTTAACACTATTTTAAAAATTAAGAGGCTACAGCAACCACTACACACCAAATTTGTGCTTTAGGGCCTAACAGAAGTTGAAAATACAGATCTAAAATTTGAAAAATAATCTTGATTTGTTCCTATTTTCCTTTCAAACCCCCTGTGAGCTGCACCTACCTTCGTACATCTCCAGGATGTGAACAGTGTCCCCCACCTGCAGGGACAGCTCCACGTCCTGCACGGCCTCATAGTTGTAGATGGCTGAAAAATGGGGAGAAAAGGGGCAAAACAGAACCATGAGGGAATTAGGCTTGGGCATGGGCTCTCCAAAGGCAGGGGAGGATTTGGGAAAAGGAATAAAGTGATTATGACAACCTGGGTATGGAATACACTGGGAAAGGACACCATATATCTATCTCCAGATTTTATCATGAAGAAATATTATTAACAGACAACAAAGGTGGGGTTTCTTTACCTTCCAGACAGGCCTGTGACACCTTCTGGAGGAGCTGCACATTCCCACTTTGCCAAAAACCTGCCCACAGAGGTCACCACCACCTCAGGCACATCAATTCCATAATTATCATTTTTCAGTCTTTCTCAGGAGTAACTCCAGCATCAGAAAACATCAGAAATGAGATGTCATAATAAAAACCACCCCTATTCCAGACTAAAACACACTCATTTCCAAAACAAATCACACGTATTTGCTGCTAAAGGCTCTGCCCAGCCAAGAACAAATTTTAGAACCAAAACTTGGGATTCTGGGCAAATTTAATCCCTCCCAAAGACAAAGTTAAGCTGGATGCTTATGGGATTTCCAGGGGGAATAGGATTAAGTGCAGGAGCCCATAGTCCTGGAGTGCCTTTCCCCTGGAGCTTCACTGGGCAAAGCAGAGCCCTCCCTGGCACCAGATGAGAAAGTTTAAATTGAATTTGCTTTCAAACCAAGTAAAAAGTCATAAAATCAGTGAAATGCTTTGCTGTGGCTCAAGGAATTGATCAGCAAAGTCAGAGCAGACCAAACCCAGACCACCCGATTTATTTAAAATACTGATTTAAGAGTAGATCACATCTTAAATGCAGCAATGAAATCCTCTCAGACACAAAATTCCCATATTTATGTATCCCTGAGCAAATCAATTGGTGAATAACCACATTTGTTTTTAAGAAAGCAAAAAAATCACCCGAACATTTTCCCTGAGACTTCCCAAGGTTTGTGTTTGAGGAGCTCTGGACTGGAAACGAAATAAATAAATAAAGAGCAGAGCTTTTCTGCCAGGAAATTCCCATGAAGTGCCTCTCATTCCCATCGGGATGAGGTGCTCTGCCTCCTGGCCGGGCTCTAGCACTGCCTGGGGGTTTCACCACCGGGAATTCCCAGAACACTGTGGCTGCAGATGTCCCAGCAGGAGCAGGCCGCGGATGCGAATCCCTGCAGGATCCCAGGTCCCAAGCAGGGACATCTTCCCGTGTTGCAGGGCAGGGTTTGCTCCCAGGGGCCCCAGTTTATCCCACAGACACATGGACAATGCACTGAATCCATTATTTCCACAGGATTACAGGAATTTTATTGGATTTCTGCTCCTAAGAGCTGCTTCTGCACCCACTTTCCTCTCCCTCCCCACAAAGGGGCTCTAAATCAGGATTTTAAAGCTGACTGGTGAGCTGGGTGGGCAGCTCAGACACCTCAAAGACCCCAGAATTGGCCCAGAAGTAAAAATTCCATTCACATTCTAACAGAAAAATCTGGATAATGTTCATGGCCAAAGCTGAACGTGAATGTGAAGTGTGGAATGGTTTGAGTTGGGAGCGGATTTAAATCCCATCAGTGCCACCCCTGCAATGGGCAGGGACACCTCCCACTGTCCCAGGCTGCTCTAACCTGGCCTTGGGCACTGCCAGGGATCCAGGGGCAGCCACAGCTGCTCTGGGAATTCCATCCCAGCCCCTGCCCACCCTCACAGCCAGGAATTCCTTCCCAGTATCCCATCTCTGGCAGTGGAAGCCATTCCCTGTGTCCTGTCCCTCCATCCTTGTCCCCAGTCCCTCTCCAGCTCTCCTGCAGCCTGTTTAGGCCCTGGAAGGGGCTCTGAGCTCTCCCTGGAGCCTTCCCTTCTCCAGGCTGGACAATCCCAGCTCTCCCAGCCTGGCTCCAGAGGGCTCCAGCCCCGGAGCATCCCCACATTCCCCTCTGGCCTGGTCGCTCCAGGTCCCTGTGGTGCTGCAGGGCTGTCACACCCAGGGATTCCCACACAGATCCCACATGCCCTGGGAGTTCTGGGACAATCACTCATTATACAAATACCAGGCTGCATTTTTCCCATAAATTGCTGCCCAGGGAAAGGTGGGTGGACACAGGCCCAGCCTTTCTGCTGGGAACACAGAGTTAATTCAGCCCAAAGAGCACCAGGGAGGACCCAGCTGTTCTCTTCCCCTTCCTAAAGATCACAGCAGCCACAAGACAGAACTAAACCCTGCATTCCCCTTCCCTTCCCCTTCCCTGCTCCACCAGGCAGGTTTCACATCCCAGCAAGCAGCATATACAACCTGGAGGAACTCCCACATAAAAAAACCAAAAAAAAACCAAAAAAAAAGAAGTCAATTTTATCATTCCTTGCCTTGCCAGATTGAACTAAGCCAGAACAGAGGGTCACTGTCTGAAACCTCCTTCCTCATGGTTGTGTACTAGATTATAAATGACAAATTGCTGGCATATTTTCCCTGGGAACTTTGCTGGTTGCAAGTGATGTTTCCTGCTGCTGGAAGTCAGAGCTGTCCCCAACCCATCCCATCTACAGGGATTTGTGCTGCTGAGGCCCCTCCGTGACCTCTCACCGACTTGAAAGGAAAAGGAAGCTTCACATCACAAACATGGGCATGGCATGGAAAAATAAAACCCCTTCACTTAAATCCTGACCGAGCAGCAAGAAAGGAAGAAGAAAAAATAATACAGAGACTTTTGTATTCAAATTTGCAGCAATATCTGAAGTCTTTTTGCTCCAAGCTAAACTTCAGCTGTGATTTTGTCCTTTGAAATTCACTTCAGAGCGTTGATCCTGCTCCTTTTATCATCCCAGATGAAAAGCAGTGCTGAAACTGAGGAAATTTAATCCAAATAAAGAGGCAGAGGTGGAAAACACAAGCCTGGGTTTGTTTAATGATCATTTCTTTGAGCACAACTGGAGGCAATGTCTCGTTATGTTTGGTTTAGTGCTTCAGTTTGGTTAAAAGGTGAAGAATGTGTTTTCCAAGTGCACCCAGCCTATGGAATCCATCAAGATTGGAAAGGGCAGCAGATAATTCCTCGGGCAGTTGATTTTATGGCACAGCCAGGGCCAGAAGGTGAAGATAAGCAGCTATTTTCATGCTCCAGGGCAGAGGGTGATTCCTCAGAGAGGCTGGAGGAGGAACTCTGAGGGCATTGCACAACCTCGGGGGATGCTCTGCTCCAAAGTCACCCACGAACAGGGACTGCACGGGTGGCAAAGGAAACCTGGCAGAGCCCGGGCTCCCCAGGGCTTAGAAGGGTGGCTTAGGGAGCAGGTTTGGCTCTGTCACTGCCCCGGGACACCAGGTCAGCCCCAGCACATTCCCGCGCCATGAACGCCGACGGCGGCACTCACACACGACAGGGCCTCAGTGCCACGCATGGGGCACAAAACAAGAAGTACAATTCTCCTGCAGGTAAAAACCCCCAAACCACACTTTAAAACCCACAAAGCTCCACTTTGTGCAAGAGCCCAGGGAGAAGCCTCAATTTGCAAGAGGTCTGTGAGCAGCTCATGGAACCTGAGCTGGGGTTCAGTGGAATCAGGGACAGATGTGGCGTTTTCAGGGGGAATGGCTTCAAAGTGACAGACAGAAGGTTTAGATGGGATCTTGGGAAGGAATTCCTCCCTAGGAGGGTGGTCTGAAATTCAGAGCATTTGTGGTTGCCCCAGCCTGAGATAGAGAAAGGCGTCCCTGCCCATGGCAGGGGTGGGATAGGATGAGCTGAACCATTCCATGATTCCATTAATTCCATGATTCCATGGTTCTATTAATTCCTAGACCCATTTTTCCCCACAGATTAACTCCTTTTCAAGACTGCCCTAAAGGCCAAGCTGGGCTAAAATGCTTCAAAATGAAAAGAGAATGAAGCAGGAACTGACACACACAATTTCTGTGTAACTCAAATCAGAAGGAAATGGAATCTTTCCCTCCATGAGTGCACTCAAAATGCAGATTATTGGCCTGGAAAACAGCCCCTGCAAGATCCATTATCTCTGAGTTGGCTCTGAATCCCCCTGCCCCACCCACCACAAAGACACAACAACCCCGTCCAAATGCCACGTCCTGCTCCCCCTGCCCTCCCATCTGATAGCAGAGGCTGGGGCTGCTCCCCAGAACAAAGGATCCCATTCAGGGCTCTGCAGGAACCCAGCTCCAGCTCATTCCACCCCTCAGCCCCACAGCCAAACCCCACTGCACAGAACCAGAGTGATTTGATCTCTGCTGCAGCACTCAGGAATGGCCTTTCTGCAGGACAGCCCTGCTTGGAGGAGCCTGGGATGGTCCCTGGTGCCAAGATCCAGCCAAAAACACAGTGGCTTTATTTAAAAAACAAGGAACTACCCAAGGAATTAATTCTTCAGAGGAACAAAGTCTTTTTTATGTTTGGAGCAAAAACATTCTGGTAACTTCCCAGGAATTTGTGTCTGACAAACTGAGAATGGCATAATTAAGATTTAGATGTCAGGCTACTTCTGCTTCAAAAAAATAAAAATAATTCATGGTTCAACACTGGGAAATATGGACATTTAGTCACTGTGATGAAAAAATTCCCACTCCTGGATGGTGGTTGCTGCCATTCAGATAAATTCCAAAAGTTCTGAGTGAGTGCTGAGCATTTGGGATGTCAGTAACCCAGACTCAGCGGGACAATGCAGCTGGAAATGCTTTCATTGACAGCCATCGTTAGACAGCAGAGTCCAACCTCTGAGGAGGAGAGGATCTTTAATGTCCTTTCCAAGTCCAAATTCCCTGGAATTCTGTGGGTTTAGGACTTCTAGCACCTTGTGCACTTACTGGTCCAGGCTGACCTCACACAATGAATACACTCAACATTTTTAAACTGGGTTATCTCAAAAATGAGCACTAGATCAACTGAGAAATGACATCATCTGCCTCTGCAGGAGGATGGGACATGACCTTTCTAATGTGGATGCTGTAACTGTTGGGTTTTACATTCACTCCTTCCTTTGGGAACCAGGAGAAAAGCAGGAAGAGCCAGTGCCCTCACAAAGCTTCCAACACTTCCAACCTCAGACTATTCCAGGGACCAAACCCAAATGAGGGTGTCCCCTGCTCATCTGCCAAGGACAAGGAATTGATGGACACTTGATCAAAGTCTGAAAGATTTCCCTGATTTCCTCTGAAAAATGGATTATCTTGGAGTGAGACAGGCAAACAATCAGAGGTTTTGCAGATTCTGTCCTGACCAAACAGCCCAAATGAAACTGATTCCCAGATCTGGTAGCAGGGAAGGGTTTCAGCCATGCCCTCATCATCTTTGGGCTAATCCTGTCTCACTCCCTATCCGGGGCTGGATCAGATCCTGGGCTCCACGGTTTAATCTCCTAAAGCCTGGATTGCTTTAGGAAAAACAACCTCACAGCCCAGCCCATGGGAATGAGGAGGCTTTCCCAAGGTTACACAAGGGCTCCCATGGGATGATCCCGTGGTCTCTTATGGCTTTAAACACCCCCAAACCCACAGGCAACTCCACAACAGTGCTCTGGAGCAGGGACAAATGAGTCCCTGGATTTTAATTAGAGCTTCTCAGATCGAAATCAGGCAAACTGAGATGACTCAGAACTGCTGAAGCACGAGATATCCTGATTGTAAGGAAAGAAAAGTGGTAATATTCATATTTTCATGTCTGCAGAAACCCCATAAGTCACCTTCCCCTCAAATATTTGTTGCAAAGTGTTTACACCACGGTATCGGTACAAAAATAAAGAATATTCAGTTCTCAGAACTGCATACAGGACTCAGATACACCCTAAATACCCAGATTTGGGCACCAGCATTAATTTCACCCCAGCACAGTTTTGTCTCTGAGTGTGATCAGTGTGGAAGGAGCCAAACTTCAGCTGCTCCTGTGCTCTGACCCTCACAGACATTCTGGTCTATCTTCCACCCAAGGAATACTCACACACAAACCTTTTGCTGTGTCATTTCTTCACTGGCCTCTACATTTCCTTTATTATTTTCACTCTGAAGGGCCCTTGGGGGTTTTAAGCTCAGATAAGGAATTAATCTACATGAGCTGTCTCAGCTCCTGTCTGGAATAAGAGGGAGTGCTGTGAGCCAGAGGAGAAGTAAATCAGTGCTGCCAGTGGAGGAGCCAAACTGCTCCTGAATTTACAGCACCCAACCAGATCTAGGCCGTGATTTCAGTAAAAAAAAAACCAAACAAAAAAAAACCAAACCACCAAAACACCCGGACCTGCAATTCCAGTCCCCTTGGAACACCAGGAAATGTGCTCTCTTTGCAGAGACACAGCTGGAAAAACAGCCTGGCGTCTCTTCACACTTCTGTAAATTTTATCAGGTTTGATGCATTTGTTAAGTGCTCTTCAAGGTTTTGCCAGAAAGGGTTGGCAAACCCTTGATGATCCTTGAGGTCTCCTCCAATCTGATACTCCCTGATCCTGCGATTCCCCAGGCTGTGGTTTGGGGGAGTGCCCCAGCTTTTGCTCCCAGTGCACCCCAGTGAGAGCAGCACTTCCCTAAAAGTGTCTGAACATGAAAAGGGGAGGTAAATAATGAAGCTTAGCCTAAGCATCAAACTCCAGAGGGTTCCAGGTCTGGTGATCCCTGCCAGGGATCCTGTCAGGGTTAAAGGTGCTGATGTTATTGTCCTCCAAGCCCTGCAGCTTTGTTCTGCCTCTTTGGGATCCCAGCATCAACAACCCAGATGGAAGGATCAGTATTCTCCCAAAAATACATTAGAACATTTTAAATAATCACCCTGACCCCATGAAATTGTTCCAACATGACCACAGAAAAAACGCTTTTGCCACTGGTTTTCGAGGGGGCAGAACCTGGTTTGTGTTCAGCCAAGCCTGTTGGCATCACTGCAATTCAACACACCTCAAACATTATGGTTTTCCTTTCTTCCTTTGGACAAAGAGACTTGGGAGAATACAAAGCCATTCTTGGGGCTGCGCCCTCCACAAGAAGGGGTTTATACCCCACAGTACTGTGGCACTAATTCTGATTTAATAACTGCACATCCCTACCAGGGCTCTGAAATCCAACTCCACAAAAGCAACCTCTGATTTTATTTCCATTTTTACAGCCTATGAAGATGCAGTGTTTCTTTACAACACCCACACAACTGCAACTGGATTTTACCAAGTCTGTCTGTAATTACCTTTGTTCCTCGGAGCTAAGAGCGCAATTTGTGCTTGAGTAGTTTAAGTACAACATAGTAACTTTTCCACTGAAATTTTCAGGCAGATTTGTAAAAGCAAGACCCCACCACTCCATAAATTTGACTGCTCAGCTGGTTTTCAACTTGAAAGTGTGTGGCACTTTCAAAAGAGTTAATTGAATTTGCTCTGCCTTGAAATTACTGTCCCAGTTTTCACTGGGCAAAACATCAAAGCAGGAGTAGGAAAACTTGGAAATGCCACTGCCCAGAGCTGTGAGTGCTCCCACCCTGAGCTCTGCTGTTTGCATATTCCAGGGGCAGGGAGGGGGCAGAGATGAGGGGTTTAAGGAGTGAAACATTTGAACGCAGGGTCCAACTGTGCCTGTGGGCTGGACTTCAACAGAAAGGTCCCCTGAGTTCAAACTTCATCGCTGTCCCTTGCTGGCCATGACCACTATCAACACAACCAACACCAAATCCAGGCTAAAGCTGAGGGACCCCCCTTTGTCAGCTGCAAATAAAACCCACCTGAGTCACAGCTGGGAACTTGTAACAAGGGCTCCAACACCTTCCCCTTTCCAGCCAGGGGCTCAGGAGATGGAGCAGCTCTCCCACAATTTGAGGAAGAACTCATAGCGTGGCTCAGCCCATTTGGAGAAATTTGGGATTCAGTGCTGAGGAAATTTTTAGCTCCACTGGGAAACACCTTTATGGAAACCCTGGAGCTCTCTGGAGCCGGCAGGGGTAACACAAGGAGAATTTCTGACATGCAGAATGATGGGACTGCAATTCTGCACCTCCAGTTCTGCTCACCCAAGGTGGACTTTGGGGCAGATTTACCTTCCCTTAACGGCCTGGGGTTCACTGATCCCATTCTGCAGAGCAAAGCCCATCAGAGAACTGGCACTGCACAGACAGACTGGTTCATAGCTTCTCATTTCCAGAGAAATGCGAGTTCCAAGGCATTTTTCTCTTGCCACCTATCCCAGGTAACAAGAAATGGGGGAATAGGATTCAAATAAGGAGCAGGAAATCTTGGCTGGGAATGGGGAGGGGTCTTACACTGGAAGCAAAAAGCCAAACAAGAATATTGATCCCTTTGTTGCCAGGAAGAATGAAGAACAAACTGCTCCAAGATTTGCAATCATGTTAATTAAACTGCCTGAGATGCCAGGAGATGAAGAATTAACCACTGAAGTCTTCCCTACTTTATTCCTTTATATCAAACTCCATCTCTCTGCAGCTTGAAGCCCCCATGGCATTGTCAGAGCAAGAGAATGGAAGTGCTGCAAGAATCAGGTGAAATAAGCTAAAAAAGCAAAAAAACCAAAGCACTTTTCCAGAACTAACTGGCCACTACTTGCCCGTGATGTTCTGAGCCACTCTCAGAACTTTAGAGCTGAAGCCATAAATGGTTTTATTGCCATGGAGGATCAAAGTTCCAGACTTCCCAAGAGCAGAAATCATTATCTCCACTGCACCTTAATGAACTTTTGGTTCAGACTCAGCACCTTCCAGGACGAGGGGTGCTTGGACTGCACCAACACCTCCCAAAAATTCAGTGTCAGTGAATCCTCCCCACAGCACAAGCACTGCTGGGTTTAGCTGTATTCTGTGACAATGTGCCAGACATCATCTGAATGAGGCTGCCAGTGAATTAATCCTTTAAATGGTGCTTCCCCCTCTATTCCAGGGAGATCTCCCTGGGAAGAACAGCCTGTACTGCACCAAAAAGACATTTTTATCATTTTAGCAACTACTCCAACTAAAACTCTGCAACATCGTCACTTTATGAAGGCAACCATGGACTGCCAGCCCAAAAAGCTGTTTAGTAACTTGTATTTATTTATGGGCTGGTTTTATTAGCAGAGGCTTGCTGGCAAATGCACCCAAATCCACTGCAGGATGTCAGGCATTCAGGCATCAGCAGTTAAATGCACTGGACCTGAAACTCCCCTTAGCTCCAGCAGCAAGGGGTGAAATGTGTTTATGGCTTTGGGCTGACGTGGTTTTAAGCTTGGACATGGTTGTGTCTTTAATGTCCTGGCAGAAATAGGACCTTTTTTCTTTAAAAGCAATAGTTGAGAGAAATGTCCTACCAGTCAAGTAAAGTGCAAGTTGAAGAGCAAAAAATTAAAGAGCAATCAATTCAAGTTTGCAGGTAGAAAGGGTGTGCATTTTTCAACAGCTGAATGATAAGGATTAGTAAACATTATGATAGAGAATATTACACAGTAGTACGCTGTCACTGTTTCTTGACCAACATATTTAAGTTTTTTTAGTTCATGAGTGTTTATTTTGCTTTTCCTCTCTGTAACTCCCATTTGCAGTTGTGCTGGCAAATACAGTCCCTATGCCAAAGGAAGAACCACCAGAATAATCAAGAATTGGTGTGAAATTCAGCACTGGTCCCACATGCACCTCTGGGGGAAGTTGGTTCCTATGGTCTCTTGACACCTCAGAACAATCAACCCACATTTAATCAGCAGGACAGAGCTCAGCCCAAGCTCCAGAAGCACCCAGCAGCTCTGGATGCCTCTTTAGAGCCTCCATAAAGGGATTTATTTGTTAAAAAGATGAACTGTGAGACAGTTCCTGAACACCAGAGTGATGTCGGTCACAAACTGAAGCACCCACAAGTCACAAAACACTTGGGAAAATATTTCTTTTCAAAGTAAGAGTAAGATAAGGAACATTTGCAAGTCTTGTGCATGGCAGTGAGATGCCTTTGAAGTCCACAGGATTAATTTCACAGGGAATGACTTAAGCAATGGAGTAGAAATCACCAAAAATAAGAGAAGACAGTCCCTGGCTAATACGGATTTTAAAAAAAATAGAAAGTACTATGGAAGCAAGAGGCTGCATGGCCAAATTTCACAACAAATCAACTGCAGACACAGCAATAAAAGTTGGGAAACTAGATCAGAAATGAAGTGTTATCTGCTGGGAAGATTCAATTCTTTGCTGTTAACAATGCCAAGGTTTTGCTTTTCCCCATTGGGAATTTTGTTGGCATTGCCATCAGACAATTTTTAGCCATAAATGATAATAAAGCAGGAGAAATGAGCAGAGTGTTTGCGTCCATAGGAAGGAAGGTGGTCAGTTCTGCAGCAGGAATGGGGGGATTGGCTTTTCCATCCTTCTGGAGCCCCTGAAAGGAACCAGAGGCATAACAGTGAACCTGAGTTCCAAGTCAGAACAGGAATGGTGGGGAAAAAGCAAGGAGTGAGTTGAGACAAATATGGATTTTACCCTAACTTGACACGATGCACAACTCCCAGCACTGTGAAGGGCTTTGATCCCAGACTGTCTGTGGAGAGAGCTCTGCAGGTGCCTGGAATGGGGACAGGGAGCCAGGAGCTGATGGCCCAGCACCCCAGGTGATGCCTTAAGATTTTACCTTTTGTACTTTCCAAATCCTGCACTGCAGTAGTGCATAACTCTAAACTCCAAATAGAGTGTTAGTTACTGTCTTTGCATTTTGGGCAGACAAAACAATCCCTCTAGGCCTGAAATTCAAGGACATTCTACTGCCTCAGGCCCTGAAAAGCATAAACAAAAGTGAATTGGGGGGAGCAAACTGGGGGTAAATGACTTCATTACCTGAAGCTGTAATTGGAGGATTAACCCCTGATATGTAAATGGACCAAACTTAAATCTGTCTGAAAATCTTGTGACTGCTGTGCATCTTGGGTGTAGCCTGTGTGAAGCTTTGCACTGCTCAAGGTGTATCTACTGAAGGCCTTTAATAAATACCCTTTATTCTCTAACCCTGTCCAGCCTCTGTTCTAGGGAGCCACTCCAAGGCATCGCGGGAGTCACCACAAACCAAGCCATCCGTGAGCAAACCTGGTCCTGCAGCTCCCTCCCTCCCTGCTCCCCTGCTCCATCAATCACCAGGGGCTGGCAGGCCCCGCTTCGTGTTTGAGGAATTGCTGCCATTCCCGCGCCGTGACGGAGCCGACTGGAACCAACCACCTGGTGGCATCTGACAAAGGAAAGGCTTCAACACTTATTTGAAAATAAAGCAGCCCAGTGCTCTGGTCCTGCCAGCCAGGACGGGTGCCAGGGGAGTGAGAGGCCACCAAAACCTGGCAGGAGTAATTCCAAGATAATCTCTCAGGTCCCTCCCCAGTCCCACCACACAATCTCTGTGGAACAGCCACACTGCCCCAAAAATGAGGGTCAAGGAATCATGGAATGTGAGCTGGAAGGGACCCACAGGGATCACTGATCCAAACCTGCACAGCCACCCCAAAATCCCACCCTGGGCATCCCTGGGAACAGTATCCAAACGCTCCTGGAGCTCTGGCAGCCTCGGGACCGTGCCCATTCCCTGGAGAGCCTGGGCAGTGCCAGCACCCTCTGGGGGAAGAACCTTTCCCAAAATCCAACCTAAAACCCCCTGGCACAGCTCCAGCCGTTGCCTCAGGACAATGGAATCCCCCCAGCCCTCCCAGCGCACCCAGGTGCAAGCCACCACCTTTATCAAAATGCAAGTTATTCTGGTTTTCACATCTCAGAGCTCTTCCAACTAAACCTGAGTTAATAATTCCTGATTCTGGAAGCTCAGATTTGTGTATTCACCGAACAATTGGTGCATTTTCAGCTCAGGCTGCACAACGATGAACAAACACTTCACATCCTGTTGGTTCATAATCAGAGGTGCCACAAGAACCTGGTGTGCTTGATCCATCATCACTGCAGACACCCGGAAAACACCCTGGCCCCAAACCCAGCACTGCCACTCCTGGATTGCTCTGGAGCTGGGGCAGCTCCCTGCCCCGGCCCAGCACTCGGCCACTCCAGCAGAAAGGAGTCAGGAACAGGGATCTGGTTGGTTGTTTATAATGGATTTAGTACAGACTAATTTAGGATTCCACAGACCCCAGGTTCTCTCACTTCATTAACAGCCTTCAGTCCACAAAGTGAGGAACAGCTGATGAGCAATGACAGAATTGCTTTTACAACCCAGGTGTAGCACTTGAGTTAAAGGCAGTGCAAATCCAGGTTAGTGCCAGCAGAAAAAGAAAGGAATTACATTATTGATTCCTTATGCTCTTAAGTTAATAATTTTAAAACAGATAAGAAAAGCTAAAATTCTTGGGAATTCATTAAGGCATTCTTTCCCTTTCTGCAAATGACAACTCCTTTTTGAGAGAAACACATGACCAGAATAGGTTACTTTGTTCAGTGTGGCCCAAAAACTGATCAGCTTCCCAGGAAGATGCTCTTTCAGTCCAACATCAGAGGTGAAGCCTGTGGCAAGGAGGCTCTGTCAGACCCAGCAAATCCTGTTGCCCAGGGATCTGATCCGCAGCGTTTCTATCCCTCCCCAAATCCCATCTGTCACTTGGTTGAGAATTCACTGCGAGGGAGAAGCTGCAAGAGCTGCAAGCTGCTTGCCTCTCACGTTTGCTTTCCTAAAAACACTGCAATTCCCTGTTTTGCCCTCCCTGCTGCTGCCACTCCAAACTCAGCCCTTTGCCATCTGTGGGGAAGGGAGCCCTCCCCAGCTTTAACTAGTTCAGGACAGAACTAAAACCCAGCAAATCCATTTGAACGCACAATCCATGGATCTGTAAAATATAACCCAGGACAGAAACCCTTCTGAAGGGCAGAAATCAGGCAAATGACACTGAATCACACAGCTGACTTCCTGGAATTCCCCACTTCATTGTCATGACTTCCAGGGTCATGTTTTAAATAAATCCAAGTAGTTCTACAGAAGTTTCCAAAGCAGAGATCACCAGCAGCTACAATTTGGGTGTTCTTTTGCAGAATCCCAGAATATTTAGGGGTGGAAGGGACCTCTGGAGTTCGTCCTGTCCAAGCCCCTGCCCAGGTAGGGTCAGCTGGAGCAGGAGACACAGGAGTCATCCGGGTGGGTTTGGGATGTCCCCAGAAAGGGAGATTCCAGGCCCTCCCTGGAGCTGTTCCAGGGCTCTGCCACCTCCATGGAAAAAGTTCTTCCTCATGGTGAGGTGGAACTTCTTGTGTTTTATTTTATGGCCATGACTGGGAAGGGTCTGGCACCATCCTGGCACCCTTTGGAGATGTTTATATGGATTGGTGAGGTCCCCCCCTCAGTCTATTCTTTTCTTTCTGAACAAAAGTTGTGTCTTTGCACTTCATGCCTGGCTGGGATTTGTCACCACCCCACACAAACCTGGGCATTCCCCTCCTTGCAGCCACTTCACCACTGGTACAGTCCCAGCCCAAAAGCTCAAACCTCCCTCTCAATCTTCATCAACCCCTCCAAAGAAACCCTAAACCAGTGAGAGCCGGGCCCTCGAGCAGGCACAGGATGAACTTGCAGATAAGAAACTCATCAAGTCTGCAAGCACTGAATTGACAAAATTACAATGCAAGCGAGTCAAACACTGCCTGACAAAGCCAGGCGGTGCCTAAATAATTCTGTCATTGCCTGGGGATCAACCTTATCGGTCCTGGCTACAAATGAAATCCCAGAGCTGCAGCAGGACATCCCCCATGTCACTTGGGGAAAAAACCCACATTTTTCACCCAGCTGATCACCCAGGAGTCACAGCGTACGTCCCACCACACACTTTTTGAGAGGAAACATACAGGAAGAGGCATTTTTTTCCCTCCACCCTGCTTACTCACAGGCCAGTGCCCTTTCTGGGAGAGGAGCTGTCACAAGGAGCAGCTGGCTGAGGCAGCACGGAAAACTCACCCCAGAAGGTAATAAATAAAAAGGAAGCCAGAGGAGTGCCTCTGATTCATCTGCTGCCCAAGGCCATTCTGAGCTGTGGAACAGCCTCGCTCAAAGGTGTGCTCAGAAAACACCAGCACAGCCAATCACCCCGGCAGGATATGGGTTATCAGATTACCCACCAAAGTTTGGAAATTACAGATGCCCACAGCAATCTCAGCAGGCCATGTACACACTTCCATGGACAAACAGCAAGAAACAAAGTTCAGGGTATCAGCACTCCACACCCTGCCAGTTACCTGGAGAAACCAGATAAGGCTGTGCAGTGTAAAATGTCTCTGCAGCTCCTGAGAGGAGCTGAGCTGCTTCCCTGCAAAGCCACTCTGAAGTGGAGGGGTCACCCAGCTCGAATTCGCTGTGAAAATCACGCAGGGTGAGGTTCTTCACTTCCAAACTCACAGGCTGAACACCTTCATGGGAGCTGGGGCAATGAACTCTTTTCAAGTACGAAATTAGTAATTTTTTCTCACGTCGAGAAGTCCACTGCTGAGCACCAGTGGCACAGAAGATCACCCTTATTAAAATAAATTATCAAAAGCTCTCTGTGTCATTAGTGTCTTCCGGCCAACTATTCCCTGCCCAATTCTCACCACCAACCTCAAAACTGTGGGTTTGAAACTCTCAAGCAAAGCATAATTTTAACAGCAACACCACAGAGTTCTGTTCCTGTTAGAGAAAAGTGAGCCAGCACTCAGCAAAATCCTTTTAAACAGAGGACAGAGCAGGAGGTACAAAGTGTCAATCACAGAATCACTGAATGCTTTGGGTTGGAAGGACTTTAAAGCTCATCCAGTTTCACTTCTGACACGGGCAGGGACACCTTCCACCATCCCAGGTTGCTCCAAGCCCTGTCCAACCTGGTCTGGGACACTTCCAGTCAAGCTTTCCCCATCCCTCACCCTAAATCAAGATTTCCAGCCCCTGGCAAAGACGTCACCCAGAGCCCTCAATTTGCCCATGGCACCCTCTTTATCCTTTTCCAACCACATCTCCTTCCAGACACACCAGTAGGCAATTTTTTTCTTCTGTGTAAGAGCTTTTTTCAGTGTAAAACATGCTGGAGAGGCTAAATGATAAAAGTCAGCCGTGAACTTTGAGGGGTTCCTGGAAGCCAGCGCTGGACACTCACACCGCCTCCATCCACCCCGATGGATTCAGGGAGCGGGCACTGCCGAGCCTGCGAGCGGCTCAGCGCAGACTGGGAATGGGAGAGAAGCCGGAAAGGGATGCCCAGACCGGGGACGAGACCGCCCGAGCGGTGCGGGGAGCGCGGGGAAGGCTCCGGGGAGGGGAGGGAAGGGAAGGTACGGAAAAGAGGGAAGGCATGGAAAGGGGGGGAAAGGGATGGGAAGGGGGGGACAGGTCCGGGGCATCCCGGCTGGCAGTCACTCACCGACCCCGTACTTCTCGCGCTTGGTGGGGATCCAGCGGGCCATGCCGGCGGGTTCGGGGGTCCCGGGGTCTCGGGGGTTTCGGGGCTTCGCTCAGCGCCGCCCCTTGCCCGCCGCAGCCCCGCGCTGGAGCCGCGGGCCGGGCGCCCTGGGCTGCTCAGCCATGCTCCGCTCCCGGCTCCAGACCTGGCTCCGGTCCTGGCTCCCGAACTCGCTCCCGAACACGCTCCAAAAACTCCCCGGCACACGCCCAACTTTGCAGCCTCCCCGGCGCGCCGAGAGGGAGGCGAGAGCGCGGGAGGAAGAGGAGGAGGAGGAGGAGGAAGAAGAGGAGGAGGAGGAAGAAGAGAGGAGGCGGCTCTCCCCGCCCCGCAGGCATCACCTGCCCCGCAGGGCCCCGCCCTGGGCTCGGGAGACGCCGGAACCGCGAGCGGCGGCGGGGGAGCGCTCAGGACAGAGCCGGTTCATGGTTTCGTTAGTGCTGTTTAAAAGGTTTGGGGTGTGAGCGTGCAGAAGTGGCCCCGTGTCACTGTAAATGAGGGGTTTCACTGTCATCAGAGGGTGGGGATCAGGGAAAGGTTGGATACTGGGAAAGGTTCTTCCCCCAGAGGGTGCTGGCACTGCCCAGGCTCCCCAGGGAATGGGCACGGCCCCGAGGCTGCCAGAGCTCCAGGAGCGTTTGGACAGCGCTGCCAGGGGTGCCCAGGGTGGGATTTTGGGGTGTGTAGGGCCAGGGGTTGGATCAGTGATCCTTGTGGGGCCCTTCCAGCTTAGCATATTCTGTGATTCTGTAGAATCATGGAATAGTTTGGGTTGGAAGGGACCTTCATGCCCATCTCATCCCAATCCTTCCGCCAGCCCAGGCTGCTCCAAGGCTGCTGCGCTGTTAAAAGTAACTCATTAATAGCTAAGAAAACAACCAGGTTACTCAAAAAGCACTCCAGGCATCTGGGAAATGGTCACAGGGCCACACTTTGCAGGAGACTCGATGTTCTAGAGATTGACTCGGCGCTCCATGACGCAAAGCCCCACTCCAGGGCCAGGAGCTGCCACTCCAGAAAGGCTTTTGAGTTGGAGCACCTCGAGTTGGGGACACGGGACCGGCTGAGCACGATCGGCAGGGCCAAAGCCGGGCTGGCTGGATGCTGCAGGTGTGTGGGCTGTGCTGGTAAAGGTCCCAGCACGTGGATGTTTAGTAACACCTAAAGAGGTGTTAAATCACACTGTTAACCCAGCCTTAGGGCCAAACTGAAGAGATCCAGGTTCTTCCCATCTCTCCAGGGCTGCAGTAACTGGATGTGGTCTGTATTAGTGCCTGTGGATCCCACGGAATCATGGAATAGTGGGGCTTTAATCTTACCTCCTTCCAGCCCCCTGCCATGGACAGGACACCTCTGCCTCTCATGAAAGAGAACAATGATCATTCAGAATATTTTAACATCTGACCACTTCTTTAATTGCATTAAAGTGTGAAGATCTGGAGAGATCATCACATTTTTGATTATTTTACTCTGCAAGTGAGAGGCACAGGGCAGGGTTATTGCTCAGCTCCTGGGGTGCTCTGAGCAGATCACTTTGGATCTCTCTGATTCCAGCCTGGCGTGTTCAGGAAGAGTTTTCCATACTCCCTCCTCTCTCACCTGTGTTTCCAGTAAGTTCAGTTTTCCTTCCTCTTCACTGGCGCCTGTAAGGGGCAGAGCAGCATAAATAAGAATTAATTCTCAGCAATTTGCTCTAACAAATAAACCCAGATAAAAGCCGAAAGCTGCGCACAGTGCACGGGTTTTTGTACTGTTACAGTACTGCTGATCTGTCACCTCCCAGGAACGGAGCTGGGTTTGTCACACACAGAGTGTTACCGAGGATGTGCAGTCGTGTCACACCCAGTTCGTAGCAGGCAGCCAAACCCTGCCCTGAAATGATGTTTGGGTCTTGGCCCAAGGGCTGCTGGTGAGGAGATGCTCCCCGAGCTGCTCCCTGGACACGGCAGCCCAGGGGCTCAAGGTGCTCCTGCAGAGCTCCAGCAGCCCCTGAGGCCTCAGCACAGAGCATGGCAGGGAGGGACAGAAGGAAAAGGAGACAAGATTTGCAAGCTGGAGCTGCTTAACTGATTTGTTATTTATAAAACACCAACTCAGCACAGCCAGCCACGCTCAGACATTATTCTGGCACATAAAGTCGCTGTTCTCATGCAGAAAACGCTCCGGTTCCTCTGGTGAAAGGCTGAGTGGTGCCAGGGTGTGTTTCCCTGGAGCTGGGGGCTCACGGAGAGCACAGGCCCTGCCAAGTCCCCTCCTGGTGGGATGGGGGCGTCCCAGCTGGGTGAACAGAGAATATTCATGTGTTTGGCAAATCCTGTCGCTCTGAAAGACTCACCCAGGCTTTATAAATGGAAACTTAATATTGCAAAGGGCTTTGAGGCCTTCGCGTGAAGAGCAATGTCACTGGCATGTCAAGACAATTAACCATGATTTTCTAGGTCTGATTTTGGACCACCTGAATTTCAAAATATTCCCTGCTATGATTGGGATGTGGCTTTTCTGTGGCCTTTTTTGCAGCGTACGGCAACAAGAGAAGCAGAGGAGGATGGGGATTTTGGATCACTCTGCATTCCCTTCCATCCCAGGAATGCTCCATCCATCACCCTCCAGGGCTGATGGTTAAATCTTGTAAAAGTTTCAGTGCTTTGAATGAAATATTCCTTGCTGAAATTCAAGGTGCCCTGTGTGTGCTAACACCCAAAATCAGTTAAAATGTTTTTCCTCAGCAGGGCAAAACCAGCTGTTTCTTTCCTTAGAAAGGCAGTTTTATTTCTTTCTTTATTTCTTTTATTTTACTTGGCCTGGGCATTGATTTCTGCAGCACAACCCCTAAAAAAAGAGGAGAATCAGCTCCATGAGAGGTGTCCTGGAGGGGACAGGAAGGGGACTGAGGAACCTGCTGAGATCTGGGGCCAGATCACTGAAGAAGAAAAGTTTTCATGGAGACACCGACTCTTTTTCAAGGCCTCCTGAATTCTGGCTGCCAATTCTCTGCTCAGGAGTAGAACTGACAGCCCAGACCCTGATTTTACTGTAAGATCCCTGATTTTTAGATAAGCTGCTTGAGCTGTGCCAGTGTTTTTCCAGCCCAGGTGAAACAAATTCTTGGCAGCAAATGAAAACCAGAGCAAAGCATGAAAGGCAGGCAAGTGCCAACTGGAGTGCTGGTGTTACCCAAGTGGGGGAACTTGGGGAATGTTCCATCAAATAGCAGGATTTGCAAGTGTCAGGAAGCAAGCTCAGCTCTCACTGAAGGGTGGAGTTATTTCAGAAAGTCTTTTGTTTCACTTTTTACCGCCAAATCCATGTTTTCCTTCTCATTTTCTCTGTTGCTTCACAGGGCCATTGATGGGGAGCCTGTTCTTCTCTGCCCTGAGCAGGAGCAGGATAAATAATTAAATTCTAATTGAGGCTACAGCAGAAATTAACTCTCAGGAACATCAAACTCCTGATTCTGAGGTCATGGGACAGACCAGAGCTGGGGAGAGTTTGGGTGACTGAGGTTCACCCACATTTTTAGTGGTCTAAAAAAGTCATGTTACTCCTGGGTCATTTGTAGCTGAAAGAGCAGCACATTTGTAAGTGATCAGGCTGAAAAAGTAGAACCTTTCTGTAAATTTCTAAATGTCTCTAAGTTCCTAAATGTGAAGTTAAAGTCATTAAAAAGAAGCCCCGTTCTTACAGACTTTTCTGAAATCCTCTTCTTTTTGTGGCACAACTGAAGTTTAAGAAATGGAATTCTGGTGCCCTCCTGTGTCCAAATCAAAATTACAGTGGTTAAAGTGCCACTAAAACGATGGGAAAAGAAAGAAAAAAAGGGGTTTTTTTTCTGGGATAATGCTTAAGAACTCTCCTGGACCAGTCTGGATCCTCACAAGCCAGATTCTGTGCGTGAACAAACAGCAAAGAGGGCCCTTGAATAAACCAGTTTATATTTTAGCAAGAGAAAGGACATGGAAACTGGAGAAAAAATAAAATAATGAAGCCAACAAAAAAACTCGTACAACAAAAGCTATCTGTTCATTAATGTAATAAGCCAGTCCCTCTAGAAGATGAATGATCGGGTCTGATAAGAACTGAACTCCTAATTTTCAATCCCCAGCAGAAACCATACAGAAAAAGCAGCAGAGTAGGGTAGATAATTAAATATGCAAATACCCCACAAAAAGGAGAAACCAGTGGGTTTATCCATCTGCCTGAACATGTTTTATCATGGAACAGTGTTTAAGATATTGTCTGACAATCTCATTGCCCAGATGTGTTCTGAGTATTCCACTGCACATTTTGTTACCCAATTGTCTGATAATGTTGATTTTGTCCCTTGGTTTGCATTGCCCTCTTGGCAGTTCATTTTGTGTTCTGTTGTGGTGTCAGGTGTATTTCTAAACGTTTTTTCCGAAAAAACACTCTTTACCTGCCACCAGCTCCCCTGGCTCCAGCCAAGCTGTGAGAAAGGGCAGAGTCCACTAATTAAACTGAATTTACAGGCACCACAACCCAGCTCTGATGGAGCCAAGGTGTGACAAACTTGTTGCCATCTGCAGCTGGACAGGGGAGAGAAAAATTGTTGTTTCATCCAGTAAAGAAATTATTTCTTTCCATCACTGCAGGAAGGTGAAACACACTGAAATGGATTTGCAGGAGACACAAACCTTGCAGCAGTGCATGAGCTGCTGTGGGTTACACTGTTCTCTGCCTATTCCTCAGCTGGAAATAGGATTTGTGCTCCTGAAAAAGTTGTTGCTTTTGTGTAAAACTACCGAATACTGCAGGATTTGGACAGGAGATTGCCTGGGGACAGATCTGTAAAGGTGGTTAGGTGCTTAATGATGCTGAAAGGTGCCTTGTAGGAGTTCAAAAGTATCTCAGATACCTTCCTGCTAAAAGGAATCCAGGAACAGCAAATTTCCCAGGAATCACTCAGGTTTGGCTTTGTTAGTGTGTGTCAGAGTTAATAACGACCTGGCTTTGCACCTCCCCAGCACTCACAGCTCAAACCCAGGAGCTGCAGAGACCCTGGCACGGGATCATTGAGGCTGGGCAAGGCCCCCAAGGTTGGAAAAGACCTCCAAGGTTGGGGAAAACCACCAAACCCAACCTCAGCCAGTCCCACCGTGCCCAGCACAGCACATCCCCAGATCCCCAAATTCCACCCTTTTTTGGACACTTCCCGGGGTGGTGACTCCATCACTGGGTCCTCACAGTTCACCAGCTGGGTTCAGCAATGTCCAAAACCTCCCAGTTTTAGTGACTTCGGGATCTGCATTCCAACAATAGACAGGCACAGACTTCTTGAAGAGGTCCAGAGGGTTTTAATTGCCTTTATCAGCAGGACCTGGCATGGAATTCTGCCGCAGTGCCACGGAATTCCCTGGATTCCCAGTCAGCCCTGCGTTCCCTCAGCCTTAGTAGGGCAGAGCTGTTGATCCAGGACAATTTTGCCCCTGTTAAATTGGGTAACACGGAGCTGAGCAGGGCAATGATTTCTCAGACAGGTTTATGGCTTTTTCTCCGGAGGAATATTCCCTGAAATGTCATCTTCGCCGTTTCGTGTTTCCGTGCAAATATTTTCAAATATTCCTGAAAGCTGACTCCTCTCAATTAAACAGGAATGGGGACTGCAG
The DNA here is from genome assembly GCA_013398275.1 of Promerops cafer. Lineage (NCBI taxonomy): Eukaryota > Metazoa > Chordata > Aves > Passeriformes > Nectariniidae > Promerops > Promerops cafer. The sequence continues at coordinate 58,521 of VZSE01001758.1, read as the reverse complement.
CAGCCCTCGGGCAGCTGGGGAACTTTCTGCCTTGATGTACCCTGCAGTCAGAGGAGCGGCTTCTGAGGAGCCGTCGATCGCCGTTTCCATTTTCATCGCTTTGTATTTTTTGGCTGAGTTTATTAAAATTTCAAAGCTCGGCTTCCCTGCCCCTCCTCCATCCGCTTCTTTCTAAGGAGAGACAGAAGAGCCTCCCATTCAGTCAGCACTTTCCTAGATGGTGACTTCCCTTTGTTCAGGCACGAGCTCTGTCCGTGCAAATCAAAGCATCAATCACACAGCCCAGCTTTTGCTTTAGGAGCAAAGCTCGGGAATGTTGGAAGGTGCCCCGGCACATGTCCTGTGCTGCCAATGCCAGCAGCACAGGAGATAAATGCCTGAGTTTCCTTATCTGCACCGGCTCAGGGAGAGACCACCAGCGAGTACAGGAGGAAGGTGTGATGTCCCAAATCCAATATTCCTGAAGGGAAACGTGATGGGAAACGATCCCTCAGGTGGTGGAGCATGCAGAGATCTCAGCTCGTTCTCAGTGAATTTTCTGTTTATTGCCGCCCCACGAACTGAGGAAGAGCCTCCTGGGCAGCAGCAAATGGGACCCTTGGGCTCCTGCCTGACCTCCTGCTGGAAGCCAGACTTTGTTCCTCAGATCAGTGACTTCAGGGGGTGGAAATCGGCACAGCTTCGCTGAAAGGAATCATTTTGCCTTCTTTTCACACTTCACGCACCAAACCTTGGTCTCAGCAGTGTCTGGGAGGGCTGTGACACGAATTCCACCTGACTGATGCGTTTGAAGCCGTGATGCCAAGGTCCTTCCCTACCACAGAATTGTTTTTTCTTCCTTTCAAGCATCCCATAAACAGGTCAGCAAAGGTTGTGCTGCAGTTCCCTCTGTCTGGAAGGCTGCTGAGAGTTTGATGGAAGGTTTTGCAAGTCAGTGGCCTTGGGTAAAATCTCATCATCAAAACTCTTGTGCTGGAAGTTGTGACTATTTCTAGGAAACAAAAGAGTGAACAAACTTGGCAGAAACGGACTTTTAGTACTCCCAGCTTTTATTACAAAATGTTTGGAGACAAAGATCTCTGTCACATCTTCCCTTCCCCTTCCCCTTCCCCTTCCCCTTCCCCTTCCCCT
>VZSE01001758.1:15744-57373 GCA_013398275.1 Promerops cafer | reverse complement strand
CCCCTTCCCCTTCCCCTTCCCTCTTTTCTTTCCTCCAGCTCCTGATCTCTAGAGAACTAAAAAGTCACAGGCTTGGGTTTGGCCCCTTGTTTCCAACCATATTAAAAATCCCATTCACACATTAGCTAATATTTTTTTCTGTGCAGGTAATTCCACAGAGCAGCTCTGTGAATGGTTTGGAACTGTGGCAAAGGAAGCAGGGAATTCTGCTGGATTTGGAACAGCAGCAGAAGTGTCCCCAGGGCAAGATGAGGTTTATGACACTGAGAATGTGCCTGGGCCCCCTGTACTCTCTGCCTCAGTAATTCCTGGGGAAATAAATGTTTTGTAGGAAGGTATTGCTGATAAAATACTGAATTTCAGTGCTGAGGTTCTGTGGTGCTTCTTCTGTTCAACTGTTCCCATTTACCCTGGAAATTAAACTGGGTTTATAATCAGAGCCATAGGACAGAGCTCAGTTTGTTTCCTGATGGAAGAATAAACTCTGCTATTGTGGCATTTCTCACCCACCTGTGGGAGGAATTTCACTGGAAAAAATGCTAAAGGATGAAGGAAAAGATGAGGGAATTCCTAATTACTGCACAGCAAGGAGAGCTGAGGTGGATTTGGGTTTAGCACTAAGGTGTTTTTAAAAAGGTGTTTTGCCAACGCTTGAGGAACTGAGGTGATTGGGAGGGATGTTTGGGCTAGTAAGATGAAAATTCAGCGAGATTTTTGGCATCTTAGGCAGAAACTCTGCTTACTTACACCAGTGTGAATTCAGGTGGAGTTTTTCCAGTTCCCCCTTATCCCTGCACCTCTGTACCCTCAACCAGAGCCAGGCTGGCACAGCTGCCCTAAACCCTGGGTTTGCCACAAGAATTCCAGACTCTGAATTCACATTTTCCTTTCTGTGCCAGTAATTCTGCTCCTCCCTCTCTCCCTTCCCAGATCACAGGGAAGATTAAAAGGAGGAAGTTCTGGCAGGATTTTCATTAATAACCCCTGGCTAATTCTGAAGTGCCTGCTAGGAGGAGCCCTCTCGCACTGCCTGTGGTGTCCATCCATCACAGCTGGGTCCTGGATATTGATTATTTTATATTTAATGCAGCTCTTACATCTTTAATGCCTTGTTCCCGAAAGTGTCCTCAGCAGGTGGGTGGTGTGGTCAGATTTATTTAACATTTCCAAGGCTGGAAATGAGCTCCCAATAATTCTTGGGATGTGTCCTCAGCAGATGGCAATCAATCAGTCCCTTTTTTAAAAGCAGTTATCTTGTATTTGATTTTTTCTCCTGTGTTCCTGGGAGGTTTATGTGAAAAGTGTTGCTATAAAATGAAGTCTCTGATTTTGGCAGTCAGGAGAGCAGAGAGCCAAAATCCCATATTTAAACTGGAAGTGTGTTTGGGATCATGGAATGGTCTGAGTTGGAAGGGACCTGAAAGATCATCTAGTGCCACCCTTGCCATGCACCCCAAAGTCCCTCTCCAGCCCCATGCAGGAGTAAAGTGTTTTTCCTAAGTAATTCAGGTGCATCTTGTACCAAAAAATGATTGTTCAGCCTTGGTTTAGGGGTTGCTTCTCACAAAAAGTCACAGACTTTTGGTTTGGGATGGGAATTTTAGATTCCGCTGGACAGAGAAAAGCAGGGAAGGACCTGAGTGTTCTCCCAGGATTTGCTGCTTCCTTATCTCTGCTGTCAAATTTAATTATTGCTTCAGTAATAAATCGATGCTGATAAAAAGAAAAATAAAATCCAGATCCTAGAGCTTATAAGCTGAAGCAGTTTCTAGATCTAATCACAGACAATAAAGGACCCAAAAAAACCCACATGAAAACCAGATTTTATGGCTCAGACTGATCTCCACTTAGGATGGAGCTACAAACCTCAGATGGGCTCAGATTTGCTGCAAATAATGAGTGATTCTGTGCAATGCTTCAGGCATATTAATTTGCAACTTAAGGGCAGCATCTTCTTTGCATATTCTCTGAACACAAATTCTCTATTTGCTTGCAGGGTTTGATTTATTTGCGTAAGCAGCTTAGAGATCTTCATAAGAAATGCTCTGAAAAAAGCAGAGGCACATTTTAGAATTAAAAAAAGAAAGTCTGTCTGCTTTTATGACTCGGCTGCATTTGCATAGGAATAAATGAGCACATCAATGATACATTCAGAGCCCTAAGAATTGCCCCATTCATCCAATGCTCACTCTTTTTATGAGTTTTATCTTTCTATTTTTTTTTATTTAACTTTATTTCCCTTTTGTCCCATTGAGAAAGAGGAAAGAGACATATTCCCAATACAGAGAACCACAACTGAGAAACAAAAGCAACACAATAATCTCTTTTCCAGGATAATGCTGCTTGCAGTGCTGCTGATAAGAGACTTGAGAGCTTTCAGTGTCCTCTATAAATCAGTTCTCTCTGGCTTGGAAAAGGCTTTAATGTTTAAAGGAAATTGATTGTACAGGCATATTCAGGTTTGATTCTCCAGAGGTTGGATTCTCCTGGGAACTCCTCCATTCCAGAAATCCAGGTTTGGGTGATATGGGGTGATGGTGGGTGGTGCTGGGTGGTGCTGGGTGATGCTGGGTGATGCTGGGTGGTGCTGGATGGTGCTGGGTGGTGCTGGGTGATATTGGTGCTCCCTGCTTGCAAAACTTCTACAGCTGCATCAGGCACGGAAATCTCTGCTGTGGGGCCAGGGAGAGCAGAGCTTAGGGCAGTGGAGATCCCAAAGCCCCGAGAGTGAGAATTAATGATCAAAATTTAAGAAAGGACTCACTAAGAACCAAAATCAAAGGATGTAGGGAGGGGAATAGAATTAGGAACCACAGAATCAGGGAATGGTTTGGGTTGAGAGGGATTTTAAATCCCATCCAGTGCCACCCCTGCCATGGCAGGGACACCTCCCACTGTCCCAGGATGCTCCAAGCCCTGTCCAGCCTGGCCTTGGGCACTTCCAGGGATCCAGGGGCAGCCGCAGCTTCTCTGGGAATTCCATCCCAGCCCCTCCCACCCTCACAGGGAGGAATTACTTCCCTAAAATCTCATCTAAATCTAATAAGGGCCATTCCCTCTTATCCTACAGCTGCTTTACGAGGTCCGAGCCTGGATATTCTCTGTACGAAGAGACCTGAACCGCTTTATTTTAGGAACTGCTGCTGCCCCGAGGCCGGGAGGAGCCGCTATCGCCGGTGTGGAACGCCAGATGCCACCACGAGATCGGCGTGGGCAGGAGCAGCCCGGACCGGCGGGAGGAGCCCCACCCCCGGCAGAGGATGCTCCGCACACCGGGAACAGCCCGGAGCGGGGATGGCAGAGCCCCAGCCCAGCCTGGGATGCTGGGGAGCCACGGGCTTGTTCCCTGCCAGCAGCACCGCGAGAGGGATGGGAAAAGCTCCATAAATCCCCGGAAAAAGCAGTTTGCGGGCAGCGAGTGGTGCTTCGGTTCCTGCAGGGATTTCTGAAGTCTCTGCTTGCCTCAGAGGTTTCTGCAGCAAACAGCAAGAACGAGCAGAGGTTTAATGTTCTCCTGCATGGAAATCCACCCCCTGCAGCACCGGGACACGAGGTGGGACGGAAAATCGTCCCGTCCTCCCGTGCCGGGACAGAAAGCGCATCTGCAGAGTCCTGCTCTGTCCCGAGCCTTTAGAGCTGAGGACACCGAGCACAGCCACCAACACCCTCACTTTTGCAAACCTCTAGTGCCTGTCTGAAGTTTTAGGAGTGACAAAGCACTGGGTTTTTAAACCCCAAACTTCCCAGCCGTGTGACAAATCTCCTCGGCAGGCTTCCCTCTGGACCCAGCCCCGCTTCGGTTTGAGGATGTCATACACGAATATTTATTGCTTTTTTAGTAGAATCACCTATGCTGAGTCACTGTGGGAGCCCAGGAGGGCAGGAGGCACTGGGAGGGGGCACTGGGAGGGGGCACTGCCAGCTGGGTGGGTGGCCTCTCACTCCGCAGGTCCTACGGCGCTGGGAGCGGCTGGGAACCAGCGCCTTGCAGCGAATAGTGAGAGCAGTGGCTGTGCCACTCTGCCGGGCACAGAAGGTGGCATCGTGTGACAAGCATCGACTTTCTCCTGTAGGGAAGCAGCTCTTGCTGTTCCCAGCCCACCAGCAGCACTAATTAATCACCCCCCCGCCAGCCAGACCCAGCACGGTGTTTCCACCTCTCTGCTCCCAGGGAATGTGAGACCCAGCCTGTGCCTGCAGGAGCTGGATGTGGCTCTGTCCCAGGAGAATTCCTGACAAAGCTCCGTTTCTGAGGCTCAGGAGCTGGGCTGAGGTCGGCTCAGGCGTTCAGAGCTGTACTCACTGCCTGAAGCAGGGAATCAACCGGGCAAGCAAAAGAAAATAGAATTACTTGCTGGCAACTTGTAACTCGCTGTAGTGGGTGAGGAATAGTTTCTTTGTGTCTTCATATTTGTTGGGATTTTAATTACTGAGTTTAGTGTAGATATGGATGAGGAACAGCTTGTCAATACCCAGCCCAAATACGAGTTATCTCTAGCACAGCAGCCTAATTTCACCTAAGCTGCAGAGAAAGGCAGGACGGCTTGATTTTATTATTGCTTTCCTAATCCAAGTCTGATGAGTGCAAGACAAAAGTGCCTGACCCAGCAGCAGCTTTCAGGGTGGATGGAGGGTTACACTCTGTGAGATTCCAGATCCAGGCACATTCTTCAATAAGGCTGTGAGGTGAGAGAAGAGGAGAGATCAGAACTTTCAGCCTAGAATATTAACTCAGGGCTCAGATATGAATTAGAGACACACTACTTATGAAATAGGGGGGAAACTGCTCAAAAAGGATGGAGCCTTTTGTGCTAAGAGAAAATAAGCACATTTCTTCCATCAATCCCTAATTACTGATCCAAAGTGTGCACTGGAAAGCCAAGGAGAGGGGAGGAGCTGACCTGCTGTAAATCTGCCTGCTCTGCCACCTCTCCTGCTTCTGAACATTCCTCACAAGACACAAATCCATCAGTTGCAGAGCCCAGCTCTGACTCAGTTCAGGGCCGTGATTCAGCTCCCAGTGAGCTCCGGCGGGGGGCTGGGCTCAGGCACATCAATGGACGGGTTCAGGGCGGGGAGGCAGAGGCAGAGCAGAGTGGAGCTGGCATTTGATGATCCCCAGCCCTGTCAACATGGAAAGGTTTTGTTCAGCACTGCAGGAACAGACTGAGCTCCTGGGGAGGTTTGTGATCCACTTTGCCAAGACTGAGGGACTCTGTCCTTTCTTCTACAGCAGAAAAGGAAAGTTCAGAGAGCCTTAACTGTCCTGGGGCTGCTTCCCATCTTCACTGACTGGGAAATGTCAGTGAAAATAGTGATTAGAAAAACCACTGTGGGGGAAAATTCTCCACTGAAGTCCCCATTCCAGCGGGGATGTACTGCAAACACTCAGAGCTGTCTGCTACCGTATGTTTAATTTCATATATAAGCATTCCAGTCTTATTAACAGCACTGCTGTAGTAGTACACCATCCTTAGCCAGTATAAAATATTTCATGTTTTATTCAAAAGGAATCAAGGGCTGAAAAAAGACCCAGCTGCTGGAGATGGTACAGTTCAGCAAAGCTCTGCTGATGGGAAAGGAACAGCAGGAGTTTATGTTTGTATATAACCTGAGCTCTGAACCCCAGGCATTATTCCCTTCCCAGAGCACAGCAGAAGGAATGCAGGACAAGCCTGAATCACCTTGAGTGGCTGAGAACAAAAGCCAAGCAGCACAGAGAGTGCTGGCAGAGCCAGTCCACTTGAGACTCAGGAGTGAATACCTAAAAATGTCCCAGCTCCCAGTTTACGTCAGTGCTGGCACTCTTACATCTGACATTACATAAGATCAGTGCATCCCCAGAATGTGCCACTGTCTCACCCATCCGAGCTTTAAAGCTGACACGATTTAAGGCTGTACCTTCCCTTCTCTTCTGTTTCCATTTGGATTCCATAGGCCAACAAAATAATCTTTTTCCAGCTCTTTCTCTGGTTGCAAAACCCAGCCCAGCACCCCCAGGTTGGCTCTCAGGCCACCCCTGGACATTTCTGCTGAGTAACCTGCCTGGGCTCTAGCTGGGGAGGAGAAGGACACGCTCAGGAATGAAGCATCTGGCACTTCTTTGGGTCTAAACTGTGCTGCAGGATCTGCATGTGCTGTGTCAACTCCTGAACTGGCGTTTCTGGCATTTCAGTCACCACGTTTAAGCTGAGAATGTGGCTAAATCCCTTATTAACAGCTAATTTGCAATCAGGTTTAAGGCCCTGGAAGAATCCACAGAGTACATGTCCACTTCAAACCTTGCTAGTGCTGTTTCAGGGTTGTTTTAGCTCTGGTCCCACACAGATCGCTGCATTCCCTGGGAAGGATCAGCTGGGAGCGTAGCCAGGCAGGCAGGGCTGGTTCCCGGCTGCGGAACTGGCGCTGGGTGGCACCAGAGCTCGTCCGAGGGAAGGGAAGAGACGGCACGGATGAATCAGCAGCATTGCTTTGCTGATGCTCGCTGGGGTCCGGAACGGTTTGCCCTGTTCCACCCCTCCTCGAGCTCCCAGTCCTGGCTCTGCCATTCCTCTGGAAATGTCAGTGCTGTCTAATCCTGAGTGAAATGTCTCTGCTTCCTGCAGCCCCCTCTGAAGTCTCCACGGGGCTTCAGAATTGTGAATTTTCACAGCATCAGAGGGAACAGAACAACTTCTCCGCTCCCAGTGCCAAAAGTACAGCGAGCCGTTCACGGGCAGGCAGAGATGATGTCTGCGCTCCCCTGACTGCGGGGATTGACCCCGCAATCAGCCCTCGCCAGGAGCAGGGAGGTTTTATCTGAGTGCCACGCATCCTGCAGGAGCTCGTGCATACCCATGAGCCCCAGACATGAATGTGTGAGAACGTGCAAGCTGCTATTAAAGCAGCAACGAAATTATAGTTTTATTGTGGTTAAGTATCACTCTCGGATTTAGGTTAAAAAAAAAAAAAAACATCTCCAGCTTCTCAGAAGGAAGATCAAGTCTCAGATGCATTTTGTGATGAAAACCTCAATTAAAAAAAGATGAGATTTGGAGCAGTGAGTGCCGCTGGTGACATTGGGATTGTTCTGAGAGCAGCATTCTGTGTCTGAGCAGCGAGGAATTACAAGGTGTGCTGAGGAAATAGCTCTAAAAATAACTGCAAACACTGTCCAAGCTTAGAATAAACAAATTCCCCGGGATTTTAATATGATAAGTCTGTCACAGATGGCTGTTTTTATATAGAGAGAACGAGCCCTCAGGAGACTGGGGAAAGCTTTGGATCCCCAAACCACCCCATGGAAAGCTTTGGATCACCAACCCTCACAGCACCAGGGGCTGCCCGGCCCAGCCCAGCCCGGCTGCCACTGCAGTTGTGAAGGCATAATTCACAGTTTCAAAATAATTTGTCTTAATCCTCTAAAAGCTGCTTCTCAGGACTTTTAGAAGCCAGCACCTTTCATGACCACACAACAAATGAGCTTAAGGGACTGTTAAAAATGCAAAGGAAACTCAGCAGCCCGATAATCTCCTTGGAAGTGCCAAATCCAGCAGATTCTGCAGGAAGTGTTTGATGAGCGTGTGAAGCTCTAACAGGGTGAGATGCTGCGGGTGCTGAAAGCTCTGCCTGGCTCCTTTTTGTGCCCAGCGGCGCCTTTTAACTCCCTAAAGCACAGGGTCAGGGACAGTTCCCTGGGCTGGGTGTTGGCAGAGCTGGGGGATGTGCTGGAGGGAGTTTCCCACCCTTCATGGGCTTATTTTTGTTTCACATCAAGGTCCAGACAAATTCTCTGTCTGAGTGTGGCACCAGCTGCAATTAACTGAAGAGGGTTAATGAGGCAGCAGAGCCCTCACTGCAGCAGAGACTGCAGCAAGTGGCTGGGCACACCCAGTTAAAGATGCAGCACATCCATCCTGCTGCCCTTCAGCTTTGCTCCATCCCCTTGCTGCAATGCTGGCATCAAACCCAGAGCTTAACTCTTTTCAGGGCAAACTGCCCCAAAAAAAAAAAAAAAAAAAAAGAAAAAAAAAAAAAAAAAAGAAAGAAAAATGCAGCGTTTGAGCCAGAAACTCCAGATAGGAACGATCTGTGTTTGCTGTAACTGCCCCTTTCCTCCAAACAGAGTTTCAATAGATATTTATGTGCATGTGGGCATGGAAAGGATATTTTCCTTTGTTGTTTTTCTCTCCTTGCTGCAGGCAGCAGGGTTTGAAATGCCTGCCTGGGAATCCAAGTTCCTGGATGCTCACTGCAAAGCTCCACTCCAAGGCAGGAATGACACTGCAATTTTCCCAAGCCCAGCTGGTTTATCTGGTAAACTGAGGCACAGGCTCCACACTAATTCTCTCACAGGCTCTGATTTTGGTGCAAATTAGTTATTTGTAAACCCAGCTCTCCTTCAGAAAAGACTTTTGGCCAGAAGGATGAAGCAAAAGTGGAACTTTGCTGAAGTTAATCAGAGAAACATCTCCTAAAGGAATGTCTTTGACTTTTAATTTCACAACTGACCTGAATTTCTTTCCAGGATAAGAATCTGTGTCAGATCATCAAATAAATCCATCTATTCCACACAAACATTTCACTTGGATTGCTGCTCTTCCTTGGATAAATCTCAGTGCCAGGATCTGAGGGAACCTGGACAGGATATTCTGCAGTCCCCTACTTTTGATCTGTCACTGGTGTGCAAGAGAGCTGCCACAGACCATAAATTAGAGCAGTCCCCGAGGTCAGAACTGATTTGGATCTGGGAAGAGCCAGAGCAGCATTATCCTGACTCCCCCGTGAGGGGCAGCCCAGGTCTCGGCGCGCTGAGGAAGCTCTGGGATTTATTGATGCCTCTGCAGCAGGGCCAGGAGAGCAGAGCCAGCCCCAGAGCCCTGCCAGCCCTGCTGCTCACAGCCTGAGGCTGCACCAGAGGCAGAACCGGGGGCGAGTGCAGGCCACGGTGAGGGAAGGGAGAAACAGTAAGAGAGGGAAGGAGCCAAACAAACGCCCTGGGAAGAGGCAGGAGTGACCCTGAGCCCTCCAGCACAAGGCAGGCTCAGGAGCCTGGTGCAGCAAACTGGGCTCTGTTGTGTTCACAGCAACTCCTGGAGCTCCAGCAGCAGAAATAAAAACGTGGCAGGGAGTTTTTGGCTGGGATTTTGGCTCCATGGGTGAGCCCAGCTGTCACTGCGGAGTCAGGTTGGAGTGACAAGGGAGCACAGGGGGTGGTGGGGCTGGGGTTGCTGCAGGGATGTCCCAGTCAGGCCAGAGTAACCATGGAAACATTCCCAGATTCTTCCATTCTGTCCCACTCAGGTGAGACCCCACCTGCAGAGCTGCCCGAGCCCTGCGCCCAGGAGCTGCTGGAGAGAAGGACCTGGAAGGACAGGAAGGACCTGGAGGTGTTGGAGAGGGTCCAGAGGAGGCTCCAGGATGATCAGAGGGATGGAGCAGCTCTGCTGGGAGGACAGGCTGGGAGAGTTGGGATTGTCCAGCCTGGAGAGGAGAAGCTTTGGGGTGACCTCACTGTGGCCTTCCAGTACCCGAAGGGGCAAACAATAAAAATTCTCAAAGAAACTTCATGACATGATGTAATTTGATTTAAAATGGGAACTGGATGAGGTCAGGATCCTGAGGTGGCTGGAACAGGAAGTGTGGAGCACACGGGACAAGGACAAAACAGAGTGTGGTAGGGAAAGAGTGAATTTGCACTGCACAAAATAAATAATCTTTGCTAGGAGTCTTTTGGAGAGGAATAAAGGACATTTAAAGAATCGTGGGGTGAAAAAAAGCAGGAGGAGGAAGAAAAGCAGGGAAAAAACCCAGCAGAACAGAGTGGTTTGGTGCAGTGCCACACGGGATACACGAGGTCGGTTTGTTTGCTGATCTGGGTCATGTTCTGCTGTCGCTGGTGATCTCCAGACAGCTCAGGCACTGTCACTGTGCAGCTGTGCCAAGCCAGGCTGGGCAGAAATGGTCTCAGGAAAGATAAAAGGCAAAATCCATCCTGAATCTCTCCTGACACAAGACCCTGTGGCTAAAATAGAAGGAAAATTAGCAGGATTTGGCACTTGGTAACAAAAATTTAAATTGTATAGGAGGATTCTTATATTGCAAGAAATTCCTCCCTGTGGGGGTGGGGAGGGGCTGGGATGGAATTCCCAGAGAAGCTGTGGCTGCCCCTGGATCCCTGGAAGTGCCCAGGGCCAGGCTGGAGCACCCTGGGATAATGGGAGGTGTCCCTGCCCATGGCAGGAGTGACACTGGATGAGGTTTAAAGTCCCTTCCAGCCCAACCCATTCCATGATTCTTGATTTTTCCTGCAACATTTTTTAGCTTTGCAGTGTTCCTGTGGTCCAGGGTGTGACATTCCCTTCCTTTAATCCCAGGATCAATAAAAAAATCAGGCTGGAATTCAATGTACACTGGAATGAGATGGCTCCAAGAAGTTATGGGTGAGAGCAGGAATTAGCAGCAGCCTGGCAAGGAAGAGCCAACCCCCTCTTCCTGCAAAGCTTTTCTTTTCATGTTCGTAAACCCCCTGTTTTTAAAATAAAGATTCTTCAGCTATAGACTCAGGATTCTCCCCCTACCACAGTTCCTGCCACTGTTCTGCCTTTCAGAAGAACAAATTTTCTAGGAATGGGAAAGAGGGATCTGGAGGAAGCATCAGCTGTGGGACAGGGTGAGGGCACGGGGGTTTGGAGAAAAAAAGATCTCTGAGCTGAAACAAGGTGTTAAATAAACAGATATTTAGGTTATTTTAATGTCTGTGGAGCCCAGCCACGGCTGTTATGGATTTAAAAGCACTTGGCATAAACCCCCAAAACTTTCTCTTCATTTCTGCCCCTCCCAGAGGAGATGGGGGTGCACAGGGGTGCCCCCATTCCACAGAAAACTCCTGCTGGCCTGAGAAATCAGGAGCAAAAATATTCTCCTGAACTGGGTGGAGTTGTAACAGACTCAGGCACCTTTGTGTGCCTAATTAAAGGTGGGTCCCTAATTAAAAGTCCAGAGAATTCAAGAAAAGAGTCCCAATTTCTTCAGGTGCTTTAGGATACAGGTATTTATTAGGGCATGCTGTGGATAAAGATGGAGTGAAGCACTTGATGGGTGAGATCATAGCACTGGAGATGTTTTCCTGTATGGAATTATGTGGAATTTCCTTTATTATTATGTGTGATTTAAGAAGGGACAGTAATTAGTGGATAACTGGGAATAACATTCAGGTTCAAATTGCTCTTCCTCACTGCTTTGTGTCACTTTGGGCAAATCTTCCATTCTTTACTTGCCTCATAATTTCTCAATATCTCAGGGGGAATCAGTGCTTGTAGAGTTCTCCTCCAAAACTCCTACAAACCTGGAAATTTCATCCTCAGCTTTTTAATATCATCTTTCCACTGGGATGAGCTTCCAGAATGTTACTGATATGTCAAAATGTCACATATGAGAATGGGAATAAGTGACAAAAGAGAGTCTGATTGACAAAAATAAAATGCACATTTTTGCACATCAACTGGAAGGAAATAAATCCTGGTCATGGCTGGTAAAAGATCCCTTGACTTGCTCAGCTTCATCATAGCTGCACCTGCCTCCAGCATGGGAATCTGGCAAAATAATGGGAGTTAATTCCTGTCCTGGTGGATATTCAGTCACTGTGTGCACTGATATTGATCAGTGAAGGCAGGGCTGGAGCAGCTTTTCCGAGGTGGAATTCCTTTTGCTTTGTGAAAAGAATGGAACAGAAGGACAAAACCCCCCAAAAATTTCTGGTTATGCCAGAGCCACGGCACAAAAAGGGCTTTAAACAGAGGCCTCCCAGCAAAAGGGAGCAGGGTGGGTGCAGGGGAGCCTGGCTCATTTTCAGTCCCAGTTCCCTGCCAAATCCCAGCCTGCAGCCACATCTGCTGAGCCCGCAGGAGCAGGTGCCCTTGTAATGTGATCTGCAGGCTTTTAAACCTGCATTGATCAGCTGCAGGGCCTAATCCTACTGATTGATTGATTGATTGATTGGGGCCTGCAGCTGCACACTCCATCAATGGACCAAAGAAATGGACAGGGGAGCAGCAACAATGATCTGATCCCCAAAGCACTGCTGGTGGGATTGGCTTCAGGAGGAAATGGAACTTTAAATGGGACTCCAGATGACTGGACTGCAGGCAATTATCTTCTAGCCAGCTTCCACCTTGATTCTATACATTATTTATCCTCTGGAGGCACGCTGGGGTTTAGTTCTAAACCAAGAAAACATAATGGGACCTACACAACAGCTCTGAAAAGCAAAGCAAGGTCAGGGGTCTGGGCAGGCCTGAAACACTCCAATAAAAAGCATTTGGAGGAAAATATATCATCAAATAACTGCAATATGGGTGTGCTGGTAAAAAAAAAAATCTGAATTGTCTAAAAAATCTCAATAAATCTCGATTTTACTCCCAGATTTTGGGAGGAAAGGATTAATTAGAGGAGCCTCAGAACAGCTGGTGTTTTGCTCTCTGGGCAGGAAGGGACTGGGGGAAGAGAACTGGAGCCAGGGTAGCTGATGGATTTTTTCCAGGTGTGGGGCTGTCACTGCAGAGCACCAAACGTGCCTCCCTCCCCAGGGAGTGACAGGAGCCCGGGCAGGGCTGGGGGCTCTGCCCCTCTCAACAACAACAACAACAACAACAACAACACCCCCAATATCCAACACGGCCTTATCCTGCTCCTTCCAAGCCATGCCACAATTCCTGCTGGGTGCAAAGGTGGCAGATCAGCCTCAGTAAATTCAGGGTGAGCCCAGCAGGATGCTCCTGCTCAGCCATTGCTGGGGCTGAAATCAGGAATATCCATCACATCTCAATCTGTCCCTCACCCAGACTGCATCCCCTGGTCCCCAGGAATAATGGATGTGCTGACCCTTTAAACCTCTTCCTTCTGGGTAGCCACAAATGGGGGACGTGTCTTTGTTCATAATTCATCTCCCCCCGTGGCCAAGGCTGAGGTCAGCAAATGGCATTTGCTAATGGTCCCTGCATCCCCATTCCTCATGGGCAGATAATTTAATAGAGCTGATGTCTATATCCTTTAATAAATTGAATAAAAACGTTGCAGCAGCTGCATGTGGAATAGAATCTCCAGGCTCTTCAGCAGTAATTTATTACTTTATTCCTGGTTGTTCCAGGCAGGTGCATCACATAAAGTGGTGCAGATCTGGGGCAGTGGATGAGAGCACCCCTGCCTTACACCACAACCAGGTATAAATGCAGGGAAATCACAAACCTGGGCTCTGTGTGGGTGCAGCTGGGCAGATTTTTGTCCTCTCTTATTTTTTATTGGTGTCATTATTTATGTTCCTTGAGAACTGGGGATTTCTGGGGTAACAGTGGGGCTGAATTCAGGTCCCTACCCTGCCGTGGAAGTGCTCAGGAAATCACCTACAGACATCTCTGGTGCTGCTCCTAAATCTGTTTCTGCCTGGATTTTCTGGAACAGATGAAGATTTGCTCTTGTGTCAAAGCTGTTACATTGCCTGTCCAGAGAGGGCCTGATCCACAGAAATAAATCCCCAGTGACACCAACCTTGGGACCAAGTTCATTCCCTTGCTCTGACACCTTGAAACTGCCAGGGATTTTATTTTAAAATAAAATAGCCCTGAGCAAGGCACATGTAATGCCAGACAGTGTCATAGCCATAACAGAGATGCCCTTAAATGTTAATAAATTTAACATTTTCTTTAACATTCTGATAGCCAGGTCCTGACTCTGTATTTCAGCCCATGCTCCCTCCTTCACAGTGCAGTAATTAATTAACTCATTAATAATAATTCCATTAATAAACTCACCATTGATAACTTGTACCACAAAACAACCCAAGAGAGTATAAAGCTTTTCGTAAATGGGGTTGATAAAGGCTGGAATAAACATGGTCTGTTCCACCTCCTGCTCCCCATGAAGGGCACTGGGAATGCTCAGGGATGTAACTGGGACCCGTCTGCAGCTCCTCAGCCCAAAGCCCAGCTTGGTCTGTCCGTGGGAGGATTTTACTGCCCAGCCCAGCCCAGCCCAGCCTCCCAGGTCCCACTGTGCAGCAGTGGCTGCAGCAGGGGCTCAGGTGGCAGCTCTGCATCCCAGTTATCCTGGGCATGGAAAGCCAATTTTGTGCCTTGTGGTGTAAATTCCTCCTGTAACAGGCCGGGGGTGCATACCAGGTGTAATAAGGAGCTGTCACTGCATGTGATCACTCCAAAGGCTGGCACAGGGCTCGTCACACACAGCAGTTTCCATTTGGAAAGACACAGCTTGGATTCTGCAGCAGGATCAATATCAAACCATTAACATAAGGCACTAAGAGAAATGCCCATTTGGGGTTCGTTTTGCAGGGGTCTAATTTTGGAGCAGCTCGTGAGGAGCCAGTGAGTGTCTGTGGTGTTTTTAATGAGCAAATGCAACAGGAACATCCTTGGGAACCATTGCCAGGGCCACTGAAATGACCTTAACTCCATATTTAGCCAGGACAATCCAAATCTCCTTTGAAGCTGATTCACGTTTGTGATGCATCTTGAGATCTGCAGATGAAAAGCTCCAGGACAAGACAGTGTTACCCTCTTTTATTATCATATATAGAAACATCCACTGAAATTAAAGCACTGGGGAAACCTTTATGCTTCCTCTCCTCTTCATTTTCCTCCATCCTTTAATTCTATTTCTTTGATGAACTCTTACATTTCAGGAGCCTGCATTTTAATGCTCCTTTTGGAGCTGCACGAAGTGTGGTAGGAATGAGCTGATCCCAAAGAAAGCTCTGAAGGATCAGTTCCAAATGTTCCCAAGGGTTTTATCAGCCCTGGAGACTGCTGAGGAGTGTGGGAGGAAGGCAAAGACACAGCGAGAAGGGAAGACCTGCACCTTCCCACGCACTCTGTGGTAGTTTGATCAATCCCCCTCAAGCTGCTCAGATGACATCTTGCTGTAGCTGATGTCACACAGATAATTCTGTCTGGAGAAACAACTCGATGGAAATTACAGGGCTGGAGAAAAGGGATTTTTCTTATTCCAAGCCCCCACTGAAGCTCTGAACTCCAATATTCACCTTCCACCACCACATCACCCCCAGCTGAACATGTTTGCATGGATTTAAAAGAGGGAGCAATGACTACGTGAGCAGATCCCAAGGAAAAAGGAAAAGATTTTTCCTGCACCTCACCAGCAGCTCATAAAAATCCAGAACTTCAGAGCTCAGGAACAAATTTTCAAGTTTAGTCCTTGTAGAAAATTCTGGAAGTTGTGTTCCCAAAGGAGTCAGGAGTTGGGCTGGGTGAGATTTAGAGCCAAGGATGATGGGTGAGATTTGGATTTGTAGCCACTAAACTGAAATAAAAGCCAAAATAAGAGAGTTACAAATGCCAGGAGCAGGGGTCAGGATTTTTCATGTGTAGCCGTGGTGCCCTGCTGCTCCCATGGATTTTTCCTTTCTGTAGGGAGATTTCAGGCCAGGAATTGTTAACAAGGCAGATTTATTGTGGGACAGCTGGCCTTGGCTGGTCCTGAAATTGAGGACAAACTGGATTTTAATGGTTTGTCAAACTGTAAGATGTTTCTTTTTGCATCTATATCACCATTTTAAGCATTTTACAAGTATTTACCTTGTGATCATTGTGGAAAAAAATGCATAAAAATGAAAGGTGTTACATATGGAATTTTCTAAACACTACAGAGTTTAACTGGGGTTAAACACTACAGAAAGAGGATTAAAAAGTCAATATATAAACTTCAGTTCCTTGTATAAATCTAGAAGTACTCTGGAAAAAAATGTGCATTATCACTTAATTAAAAACTTTGTCACAGGGAAACAAGACAACTGTGCAATAATGCTCACCATTATTGCATTTCAAAATAAAATATAGGAAGGCAAAAGGGATTCTAAAGCAAAAGTTAGAATTTTTTTTTTCTTTTTAATATTATTTATAAAAATTCTGAACACATGAAATTAGGATTTAAAAATAGAGCTGGAGGCAATGAATGATCTGCAGAATCCCAAGCTGGTTTGGGTTTGAAGGGACCTTAAATCCCACCTCATCCCAGCCCCTGCCACGGGCAGGAACCTTCCCCTGGACCTGGCTGCTCCACCCAGCCTGGCCTTGGTGCATCTTTCCTCTTCCCAATTTCTGAGAGTTTTACTGAGCTCTTTTGCAGGAATCCCAGAGGAAAAAGAGGTTAAAGGAGTAGCTTGTACAGCACGCGGTGCAAAGCAGCAGCAGAGAGCATTTTATTGCTGCCAGCTCCTGCAAGAAATGAAAAAGAATCAAGTTTTCCCCAGCCCAGCCCTTCTTCCAAGAAGTGCCAGTGATGAAGAATCGTTGCTGACTCATTCAGTGCCCGGGAGGGCTCCTTTAAAGAAGAAAATTGCTGCAGCATTCTCTGTGTGCATCAAAGATTATTGCTGCTCTCCAGAGGAACGGGAAGATCCATTATCAAATGAGAAAGGATTCAGCAGCACCTCATGGCAGCTGCAGCCGTAGATCTTTATTTTAAAGCAATGATTCCTTTTGTCTGGGACTGGGAGAAGGGAGGGAACCGAGGGAAGAAGAAAGAAACGAGAAACAGAAGTCAGGCTGTGGGAGAAGCATGAGCTGTCTCCATCATTGTCGCTGCGGGAAAGGCTCGGGCGGAGGAGCTGCGGGAGTGACTCAGCATCGTCCTCCTCAGCATCCTCCTCCTGCGGCAAAACGGGGCCGGGGCACCGCCTGCCCTTCTCCAGCGGCAATCCCTGCGCGACAGACCCCCGACCACGCCAGACCCCCTCCCGTGGCAGCTGCTCCGCCCCTGCCCCAAAATCTCCCTGCCAAAAACAGAGCCCTCCATAGCCACCCCTCTCACCCCGGGGAAACTCTGAGCCCCTTCCCACGGTCTGGCTCCAGGAAGAGCATCAGCAGAGCCGAGATGTCCCCATCTTCCTGCAGGGACAGCGTCAGCAAAGCTGGGATGTTCCAGCTTCCTCTGCAATCCAGGGAGACCACCACCCTCCCTGGGATCCGCAGGAATTGCTGCTCACTTCCACTCTGCCATTTCACCTCTCAGTCATCAAGAGCAGCTGATCCCTCTTGCCCTGCACCCCTCCAAATTCTCACAGAATTGTAATTGATTTAATAATTGTCATGGGAGCGAAAAGAGGGGGGAAATGGGACAAATTCCCAGACCCACACACCTGAGGCTGCTCTCGTGCAGCAGCAACAGGGGAAGGTGCACGCGGGACAAGCACCTGGGTTTGTTTTGTCAGGGGTGTGAGGGCAGGTGGGGAACCCGATCCCACAGTGGGGAACCCAATCGCACGGCAGGAACCTGAGCTCTTCCTGCTCCTGCTGCAGGACTGGGCCCAGGTGCTGCAGCCTGGACGTGGTGTGGAGAAGCACTTGGTGCCCACAGGCTCTGCCGTGTGTCAGTGCTTGGGAAAGGTGTCAGGAGCGAGGGAGACGAGCCCCAAGGCTGCTACAAACCTGGGAGTTTTCCATCTGTTCCCATCCTATCTCTCTGTTCCTTATGTAACACCTTCCTCCTGACTGTTGTTGATTTGGGGTGTAAATGGACTTTTTTTCTCCCCTCATTCAATTTTACCTGGCCCCTTCTCTCATTGAAAACCAAACCACCTTCCCTGGGACAAAACTGTTCTGCTCCCGTGGACATCCCAATCCTCTTGCTGCAGCATTTTTGGCTCATTGAGGCGAGTTTTATGTGGTAAAAAGACAAACTGCAGCTCTCAGGGTGAGGCCTGGAGGTGCTAAAAGCCTGTTTAATCCTCTGGAAGTTGGGGCACAGCAGGAGTTGCTGATGGAAAAGGGAAACGGGCTCTTTGCAGCCCTTCCCTGGCTTGCAGCAGTTCTGCTGCTGGCCCAAGGCCGCCTGGAACACCGGAGCTCCTCCTTTCTGCGGGACTCTCCTCCTCTCTCCCTCCCTTCTCTCCCTCCCTCCTCTGCCTCCCAAGCTGGTGCAGCGTTGAACTTTTGCCAGGAACTGGACCTGCTGCAGAAGCAGCAGCAGCAGCTTTCCAGAGGGAGGAGGGAACAGGCAGGTGGAGTAAATGCTCTCCCTGGGCTCCTCTTGACAGCAGGGCTCACGCAACCCTTTCTCCCTCTTCCTCAGAACATTCACAAATCCCCGGGTCCCACCACCGCATTTGGAAAAAGCAGAGGGCACTGCCAAGGGCTCCTGCAAGAGAGCTTCCCCTCCTTTTCCACTGGAAAAAGGCCAAATTCCTCTTTCCTCCCATTCCTCCCCAAGGATGCAGAGACCCTCGGCTCCAGGTTTGCCCTGGGGCTGCACCTGCCTCTGGTGCTCTCCTGCCACCCTGGATCTCCTGCAGGAGGTTTTCCCCTCTAAAAGTCCAGCAGAAGGAGTTTCTGCTCTCTCTCGGCCCTCCCTTATCCCCCAAATCGCAACTCCCTGGGGGAGAATTCCCAGAAGGAGGCGCTGGAGAAGCCCCCAATTCCAGCGGTTTTTCCCCAGGGACCTGCAAATCCAGGATTAACCTTTGCTGCATCCTTTTCCTTCCCCTCCCACAGCATCTCCCAGCTCCGTGCAGGCTGCTCCAGGTGTGACAAGCTCCCGCGGGGTGATTTGGGTCAGAAGAGAGGGATGGCAACTCCAGATTTGGACACTCTTGCCCAGCCCAAATGAAATCTGCAGGAGGCTTTTGGTTGGGCTTTTTTCCCCTCCTCTGAGCTCAGTGGCTGCTGCCTGTTTTATTCACCAGCTGCATTTCTGTCAGGAATAAGTCCTCCCTTCCCCTTGGCTCACCCCTAGCTCTTCCACACACACACCTGGAGGAAACAGCCCCAAAACACACCTGCACCTGCCTGTGGCTGGGTCTTTGCTCCCTCCTGGCTGTGCAGGAGCTGCCCAAACACCTCCTCCTCCTGCAGCCCAGTCTGCAGACTCAGAGCATCCACCCAGCTTTGTGGTCTTAAAACAAATATTCAGGTGTTCCCAAAATTAAAGGTGATTTTAGTGACAGGAACGGCCCAGGTTGTGCCACTTGTGTTCTCAGATACATGGGAAGAAGTACATGCCACACTCCCAAATCAATAAATCCAGCAGAAGGAGCATCACAGCCTCACAGAGATGTGCCTGGGGAATGGGAAAATTTCCTCTTTTCTCTCTTCACCTGCACACTCAAAAGAGAAGGGGAGATGGAAAACAAGTTGCTTGTAGCCAAACTAAAAACAAAACAAAACAACCCGCAAAAAGTATTCAAGAAATTGCTTTCCATGATGTGCAACCGGCATAAAAAGCAAAGCATCCTTTCCTGAAATCTAAAAATTTAGCTTGAAATAATAAAAAGCAATTTTGAAATCTTTTTCCCAGTACTTCAAAACTGCAGCTTGTACAAAATCTTCCCTGAAACCTTCTAAAGCCCATTTCCCCTCGGGATGACAAGCCTCTGTCCTAACTGGCCATGAAATGCCATCTCCATGGTTTATTTTTATTGCCACACGTTGCAGAGCCACGTCAGTCATATAGAGACTGTAAGGGCACAGATTCTGAGAGAGAGCCTGCAGTGGAATTAGGGAAACAAAAGCTGGGAAGGGGAAATGTTCACCAGAAAACTGAGACACCAAAGCTGCTGCTTTCCAGAGCAACTGGGAAGGTGTGTGAGGAGTGACTGACTCGCCCAAAGTCTTCCTTCAATCTGGTGGCAACCATTTTTGGAGTGTCTATGGACTTACATCTGCTTTTCTCAGGGTATGAGAGGCTTCCTCAGCTTCTGAACACCAAGGAAACATTTCCCAAAACCACGTGGGACTTTCCTGTGACAGAGAGCCAGCTCGTGACCCTCCCCCCCCGCCCTTCTGTTGTGTCACAGAGAGATGCAAACCTCTCCTTCTCAATAACACAAAGAGCTTCAGGTGTTTTATCCTCTACCAACTGAAGATTTCCAAGAATTCCAGCCCAAAGCATGGAACTGGGCGAGAGAACCTTGGCTGGATATATAATGCACGTGTAGCAACTCAAACCATGGCACAAAACATTCCTGGTTTGATGGTTCAGTGAATTCCTCACTTGAAAACCTTTTGCTACCATCTCTTCTCTCCTGGTTATTTCTTGCTCCCATCATTTTATCACTTTGTTGCCTTTATCCCACAAAATGAGCTTTGTTTTAGGGCATGGAACCACTACAGTGCAGTGCTGTAGGTCAGGGAGCTCACCCAGCTTTCCCAAAGGTCATTCCAGCTGCACCAGGCACAAACCAGGGAGACTCCACCCCAAAACCTTCCCCTGCAAACCAACAAGGCTGCCTTGCTGCTTTACTGTGTAGTGGAAGGTGAAATGGGACCTTCCCTGCTTCCTTCAGCCTTTGAAATGTCCTTTTTACAGCTGCACAAACAGCCTCTCATGAATCCCAGAGGGAGAAGCAGGAAAATGGGAAATAAAGGATAAATCTGCCTCATCCTTTCCAATTCCCTGCCTGTTCTCTACAGCCCCAGTTCAGGTGCCTTGTCCTGCCTCAGCACAAATGGCCAGGTTGTTCTCCCGGAAAAGCAGTCAAAGGTTGTTCTCCTGGAAAAGTAGAATTAAAGCCATTTCCAGGAAGTTCTGATGGCCCTGTTTTGGAATCAGCAGAGCCTTGAAGACTTAGCTCTGATTTTTTGCTGTGGAGACCTCAAAGCTGCAGCCCTTGCCCTGCTGGGGGAATTTCACCCCATTGCAATGGGCCAGCCTGGGAAATGTCCCACAATTAATGTCCCACCTCCCTGTTAGTTAATTACTGGTGCCAAGTGACGTTGTTTCGATAATACATTTCTTTTCTATAAAAGTCAAATTGATGCTGTAATTTCTACCAACCTGAAGGCTTTTAAAGGGTCTAAAATTGTAACAATGCAAGTGCTGGAATACTAAAAAATACTGAATATCCTTAAGGTCTGCTCCAGAAAAACAGGCTCTGAACTCCATTGGCATCAATTAAGTCTAGAGGAAACACCCTGGGAATGGGATTGGACAGAGGGAAAGATTGTGGGAAGAATAATGAAGGTACATTTAACAAACCAGAAAAATATGATTATGATGATCAAACCAACTGAAAAGAATTGGTAAAGATTTATTCATGTAAACATGATTAAAGGATCCAAATAAAATGTCTGAAACAGAAGTTTTAATACTCAAGTTTTTACCATTTAAGATTTTATCGAGGGTTATAGAAAGGACTAAGAGATAGAGATATTAAAGGGAAAAAAAAAGGGAAAACCCAACTGCAGTTTAAATGGAAGTGAAGTATTTGTCAAAAAAAATATACAGAGAAAAAGATACAAAAATATTTCCCTCCAAAAGATTGCAAAAATTAAAACCAGCATCTCCTTATCTTCACTTATCAGTAGGGCCAAATAAAAACCCTGATTCTCCCAGTAACCTTTGCTGGGAGAACCTCTCACCCAGGCTGGGTAATTTATAATTTAATCTCTGCCTCAGAGTGGTGCAAAGCCCTTTTCTCTCCAGGAGGAGAAGTGCCAGGGATGAAATGGCTGAAATGGAAATGAGTATTTGCAGACCTCTGCAAACCTTTCAACGAAGTGATGATATTAAAATAAATGCAGAGTGATGGAGGTGATTCCTATTCCATCCCACAGAAATCTTGGACTCCCATCCCTAAGGACACCACCAGGAATGTGCAGCCTGCAGGGAGGGCTAGGGTGGGAGGTGAGGTGCTTTGGCTGCAGAATTCAGGGATTTTTATTCACAGACTGCAGAGCTGAGCACATTCAGCTGCCTTGAGCCACCTCACTGCAGCAGAGCTCTCCCAGCTTTATTTCTCCTTGGAATCTGTGTTTTATGGGCAGCAGCTCATGCCAGACTGGGAAATAAAGGGGTTTTTACATCGTCCCAAGCAATGCTTTTCACTTGTGCGTGTGGGGGTATGATTCACTCACTCCAGGGTGGCTTTGTGAACACCCTGCATGGATTTTACTGCTGCCTCTGCAGCAAGGGGAAAAGATGTCCCGAAGATTGAAATAACTGAATTATAGCCGAAGTATTCCTCAGCTGTTCATCATCCCCTTTCTGTGACCAAAGGAAATACATCCTGAAATTCTCTGCTTCAGCTCCCTGCAGATAAAAGCACAACTCTAAAATCTCTCTGCTTTTTAATTGTCTGTGCAGCCCACAAATAAATGCTCTTTTGGACCCATGTTTTATCTTTATTTTCATTCATACTGGAAAATTTTGGGAAGGAAATGGAGTCTCTGGCTGCACTGTGAGCCTTCACGTGCTCTCGGCTGTGTTGTAAATGCAGTTTTCTCTCTTCACCCCGTGACCAACAGGACTTACTTAAGCTGACACAGCAAAAATGGGAAAATAGGGCAATTTTGCTTCCCTCTGGATATTGCTGCTGCTATGAGGATCCAACTCCCAAAACATGAGGGATATTAAATTTCTCCTGTTGAACCTGCTGCACTTGTTCAAGCACATGTTCGTTTCAGCACCCAGCCCCCAACCAACAGCACAAAACCAGAATTATTGTTAAAGGCCACGTTGCAGGAGGGATGGAGCTGGTTCCAGAGCAGCTTTTTAGGGCTCAACAAAGCTCAGCTCAACTGAGATCATCAGGTGGCCTTAAGTGGGGGACTGCAGTGAGGCCTGAAGTCAGGGCCAGCTTAAACCCAGCTCCTGGTGGGGCCCTGGGGCTGTTGGGTCCAACCCTTGCTCCTCACATGGGCAGAAACCCAATTAAAACAATGAGTCCTTGCAAATTAAGAAATCATCTCCTTCCAAATGGGCTGGGAGGGTTTTTTCAGGAGTTTTATTTGTCCGGAGAGGCTGCCCCATCCCTGGAAGTGCCCAAGGCCAGGCTGGAGCAGCCTGGTCTGGAGGAAGGGGCTCTGCCCATGGCAGGGGGTGGAAAAAGATGTTTTTTAAGGTCCCTTCCACCCAAACCACTCCAGGATTTGGCCCCAAACCCTCTCAGTTGATGTTTAATTGCTGGAACCAAAAGCAGAACATCAATTTAATTGATTCTGAGAGATAAGAACCAACCCAGGGATCTGCCATCCGATGTTGCGGCCTAGTTTGGGGGCCTGATCCAACAAGTAAACAAACCTAATTAATGAATCTTCTAATTAAGCGTTCCCTGATAGAGCTCAGATGAAAGAATTGGCTGCCTGCTTCCTCCAGCTCCTGTAATCAAGAGACAGAACAAACTCAAAGTGAGCAAATTGCTGCTACTGTGTGCAGAAATTGGTGTAAATAATAATAAAATAATGAAAGCTGCCCAGGCACTTGCCATATCTGGCACCAACAAAGCAAATAGTCATTCAAAGGTGATAAATGAAACACTTCTTTGCATTTCTTCTGAGTCGCCCAGAGAGTGTAGTTCAGTCCTTGCAGACAAAATTCTGCTTTGGTTTGGAAATTCCTGTGAGTGTTGCCTTGTATTAAAAGGACTGCTTAGAATATAGGAAGAGGAATTCCTAAAATGTGAGATTTTGTTCCAATTCATCAAAATAGATCAGAGCATTTTCTTTTGCCTGTTTTAATTCAACTCATCCAGACACTTAGATATAATTTTAGACAAATACATAAGACCTGACATCAGAGCTATTGAACATTTTTAGCTGTGGGAGTGCCTGATTTCCCATGCCCTCAGAGCCGGGCTTTTATGAGGTAGAAATATTTTTTTTAAACAGGAAAACCAATGTTTTTGCTTCTTTTTTTTTCTTTTTTTTCCTTTTTTTACTCAGGACTGCTTGATTTCTGTGTAAATCCCAACTAAGCAGGCACAGCTCCTTCTGTGCTTCTGCAATAAAAGCAGCAGCAGACAATGAAGACCCCACCCAAAATGCCCCTGTTGCAGTTTCTGATGGGAAATTCTTTGATTAAAAAAGGAAAAAAAGGCAAACCCCACCAGAGTTCACTGGGTGCATTCAGGTAATTTCTTGGTGCCAAGTGAGGCCCCAGCACAGGGCTCAGGTCTGAGCTTTGCCTTGAGGAAATGCCAGTTGCAGGCTGGGATGTGTTATTTACGGGTGCAGCAGAGGAAAAGGAATGCAGGGGAATGCTTTGCCATGGAGATGCTGCTTTTCCTCGGACAGCAGTGGGATTTGGAATCATGGAATGGTTTGGGTTGGGAGGGACCTCAAAATTCATCCAGTGCCAGCCCCTGCCATGGGCAGGGACACCTCCCACTATCCCAGGCTGCTCCAGCCTGGCCTTGGACACTTCCAGGGATGAGGCACAGATGCTTTTTCATTTCTGCATCATCCGTCAGAAAAATTTGCATTATTTAGGTCATGCAGGGAATGTTTTCAAGAGGTGAACCTGGGTTTGGGATTCTCTGCCTGAGAATAAGTGTTGATGGCCTGGGGACACTCACAACCAGCAAGGGAGCAGCTTCAGCTCTATCGGGGCAAAGGGGGACAATGCTGAGCTGCTGCAGGAGAGACAAGTGGCACAGGCTACTGCATCCTGGCTGGAACCAGCTGTACTTTATCCCCTTCCTCTGCTTACAATATTGATTTTTCTAACAGTAACAGGGGCTTGATTATCCTCTGCATTAAGGCAGAAAGCAACAAAAGGGACACAAAAGGAATGATGGAATCTGTCAGCACTCCCTTGTGCCTGGAAATGCAAGTCTGGGGAGCAGGATGCCTTCAGGAGTGGCTTTCTTTTCCTTGGAGTACCCCCATCCTCACCGTGAGTCCCACAGAGGTTCCACACTGCAGGGCTGTCTGCAGACACCCATCCTCCTCCCCATCCTCCTGGCACATAGCAAAGGGTTTTCCACTCCAAAAAAATGTGAGGAGGAATATTAACAGCCTACAGTTACAAGGCTTTTGCTGGGATCTGAAGCGCAGTGGTTTTTACAAGCTGAGGTACATTCTTTTTTTAATACATGGCATAATAAATGATAGCATTAATAATTAAATCTTGTGCTCAAGTTGCCGTAGGGCAGATTAGCATAAATCCATTGGCATGAAACAAGATATTTCAGTTTGCAGGAGCTGAGTATCCGAGAAAATATCAACTCCCTGAATCCCTAACCAACATGCTGGGAATCCTCCTCTCTACAGTGTCTCTATTCCTCATTTCTTCCCCTTTCAAGCCCAATCTCTGCTAAAGAAAAAATAGATTAGCACAGAAGGCTCTACCTGTGCTGCTCTCCTTTGCATATTCTGAATAATGAATGGCTGCTCTGACATGCATGAATGCAGCCATGACTTGAATTTAAAAAACAAATAGTGAATAAAACTTGAGGCAGAAGCTGGGCTTGCAGTGCTGGCTGCTGAGAGCAGCTGCTCTGATCTTCAGGAGGACTCTGTAGATTTGCAGAATAAAGTCTCCCGGCAGCTCTGCTGGGATATAAGTGACACTTAAGCCTTTATGAGCTCTTGGTACAGTTCATTCCATTCAGAATGAGCTCAGATGAGCAGGGACTGCAGCTTTGTACCTCTGAGAGGCTGTTGCCCTTCACAGCTCAATGATCCTCAAATTTAAATACCCTGAAACTTAGGGAGAAGCTGTCACACAACAGGTGTTCTGTGTGAGGTCACTGGAAAATAGTGGGAAATACATTAAATGCACCCTGCTCTACCTTTCCTAAAAGGCTGCTATTAAACAAACATTTATTTGTGCCAGAAATACCCAATTACCACTGCAATTACTGACAGACACATTAATTCATACATGTTACTAAGTCCTTCCCCTTTCTTGGGGAAGAACCGCAGCATTTTTGTGCTGTCTAATAATTGTCCCCCAATCTTTACTGACTTCTATTTCTTCTTTGAGAAAACTTTGAAGAGTCTGTTTTGTGATATATTTGCCCTTCTGATTCCAAGAGGTGAATTCTCGTTGTCTTTTTGAGCCTCCCATGCAGTCTGTGCTCAATACATCTCTAATTCACCTCTGATAAATCTCTACTACATAAACATACATGCTTTGCTTTAATCAACCAGTGGTAATAACCTGGCCCAGAGGTAGCTGCAATGCAGCTGGCCAATTTAATCTCTGTATTAGCCAGATTAGACAAGGATAAATATCCTGTCTCTGTGATTCATGTCTCAGACAGACTTGGCTCCAGGGAATCTCAAGGAACCAGGTATCAGTTTGTTCTGCCAGGACTGAGAACCACCCTGTGTCTGCTGCTGCTTTCGTGTAATGAAAGGACAAATAACACTGCCAGACTTCTCCTGGAAGTGCCCAAGGCCAGGTTGGATGGGGCTTGGAGCACCTGAGACAGTGGGAGGTGCCCCTGCCCTTGGCAGGGGTGGGACTGGATGGGCTTTGAGGTGCCTCCCAACCCGAACCATTCCATGATTCCATGATCTTGTAATTACCTGGTTATTAGGGACGACTTGTAACAAAGGATGTGGGGAGGATGCAGAGGCTCAAAGAGCACTCATGCCTTGTGAAAACTGCAAACTGAAGGGAAAAAAAATACACTATTTACACATCTGGGGGTTCTGAGCTGCAGCCAGGGTTAGGTGTCCCCCAACCTCACTGAGGCAACCTCAGCCACAGCCTGGGGCTTGCAGCACATTCCTGAAGCTTCTGCCAGGGCAGCTGTGGAGAAGCAGAGCAGGGGTGTTAAACACAGCCTGGGCGGGCTGGGGGGTGCAGATAGACCTGAAGGGAGCTGAATCTGAAAGGGCCAGAGGTGGGCCCGGAGGGGGGCGGAGTGATGCCCCAGGAGGGTCCGAGGCTGTGCCCAAGGAGGGCTGAGACAGGGCTGAGACGATGAGGCGGGGCCGAGCCGGGGCCGTTCCAGAGCGGGCCGGTCACAGTCCCCCGCGCCCGCGGGGATGCCCGGAGCTGTCCAGGCATCCCTTCACTGCCGTGGTGGCCGGAGCTGTCCAGGCATCCCTTCACTGCCGTGGTGGCCGGAGCTGTCCAGGCATCCCTTCACTGCCGTGATGGCCGGAGCTGTCCAGGCATGGCCGGGGCGAGGTCCGGCCAGTGCCGCTCAGGGCATCACAGCAGTGAGGGAATGCCTGGACCACTCCGGGCGTCACCTCTCCGCGGCGGTGCCTGGACCGTCACCTCCCCGCGGTGATGTCGCCGCGCCCCGCCCCGTCCCCGCCCGGAGGTTGCTCCGCCCGCCCTCCCCGCGCATAAATATCGGGGTGCGGGCGGCGCCCGCCGCAGAGCAGCCGCCGGAGACCCCGCAGCCATGAGCTCGTACGGCTACGACCCGTTCTTTCCGTCCTACAAGCGGCGCTACGCGGACAGCCCGCGCATCCATGTGTCGGTGCGCAGCGGCGGCGGCTTCGGCTCGGCGCGCTCCGCGTACTCCAGCCTGTCCGCGCCCGTGTCCTCCGTGTCCGTGCGCCGCAGCTACGCCACCTCCAGCGCCTCGGGCTCGCTGCTGCACTCGGTGGACAGCCTGGACCTGAGCCAAGTGGCCGCCATCAGCAACGACCTCAAGTCCATCCGCAGCCAGGAGCGAGCGCAGCTGCAGGACCTCAACGACCGCTTCGCCTGCTTCATCGAGCGCGTCCACGAGCTGGAGCAGCAGAACAAGGTGCTGGAGGCCGAGCTGCTGGTGCTGCGGCAGAAGCACGCCGAGCCCTCCCGCTTC
The DNA here is from genome assembly GCA_013398275.1 of Promerops cafer. Lineage (NCBI taxonomy): Eukaryota > Metazoa > Chordata > Aves > Passeriformes > Nectariniidae > Promerops > Promerops cafer. Next base: position 29,874 of record VZSE01001758.1, on the reverse strand, counting down.
CGCGCGCTGTACGAGCAGGAGATCCGCGAGCTGCGCTTGGCCGCGGAGGAGGCGACGAGCGAGAAGCAGGCGCTGCAGGGCGAGCGGGAGAGCCTGGAGGAGACGCTGCGCGGGCTCCAGGCGCGCTACGAGGAGGAGGTGCTGAGCCGCGAGGACGCGGAGGCGCGGCTGCTCGAGGTGCGCAAGGGCGCGGACGAGGCGGCGCTGGCGCGGGCGGAGCTGGAGAAGCGCGTGGACAGCCTGCTGGATGAGCTGGCCTTCCTCAAGAAGGTGCACGAGGAGGAGCTGGCCGAGCTGCAGGCGCAGATCCAGTACGCGCACCTGTCCGTGGAGATGGACGTGTCGGCCAAGCCCGACCTGTCGGCCGCGCTGCGCGACATCCGCGCGCAGTACGAGAAGCTGGCGGCGCGCAACATGCAGAACGCCGAGGAGTGGTTCCGCAGCCGCTTCACCGTGCTCAGCGAGAGCGCGGCCAAGAACACGGACGCCGTGCGCGCCGCCAAGGACGAGGTGTCCGAGAGCCGCCGGCTGCTCAAGGCCAAGACGCTGGAGATCGAGGCCACCCGCGGCATGAACGAGGCGCTGGAGAAGCAGCTGCAGGAGCTGGAAGAGAAGCAGAGTGCGGATATCTCCGCCCTGCAGGTGACGGGGTGGGGGCTGGAAGGGTCCCTGCAGGGGAGGAGGGTTGGGGTCCCTCAGGGGAGGGGATGATGGGATGTGCAGGGTTGTGCAGGTCAGGAGATGCTGGGGTTTGAAGGGCTCTGCAGGTGAGGGGATGATGGGATTTGCAGGGTTCTGCGGGTGATAGGGGTCAGGTTTTACAGGGTTCTGCAGGTGAGGGGTTTCAGTGTTGTCTGGGCTCTGCAGGTGAAGGGCTGGACGTTGGTGTTTGAAGGGTTCTGCAGGTGAAGGGGTTCAGGGTTTGCTGGGCTCCAGAGGTGAGGGGAGTTGAGGTCTGCAGAGTCTCACAGATGAGGGGATCAAGTTTGTGGGGGGGTTGTCAGGGCCGTCACTCCTGGTTTGTGCTGTGCCCGTGTTGCAGATAAGTCATCCTAAAATCACAGTGCAGAATGCCACAGAGCTATAAAGCAGGATGTGGTGTGGAAATACAGACCCAAATTCAGGATCTGAATTACCAAAATCATCCCAGAGATGAGGACATTGCTTCTGGTACTGCTAAAAGTGTGAGGTGTTACAAAATCAGAATGCAAAATGCTCCTGATAAAGCCCAATATCATATGTCCTGTACTGATAAAGCCTGAACTATACTGTACCAAAAAATCATGGAATCATAGAATATTCTGAGGTTGAAGGAACCCACAAGGATCATCAATGGATATCCCTAAGCTAAAATTAGAAAAAGCATGTAGAGGCCAAAATCAAAATGAAACAATACACAAATTTCATAGGTGCTTTTTAGCACTTGGGTACCAGAAAATTGGGCTCTGTGTGTTAAATAGGGCTGGAATAATGTGGAGTAGAAAACCTGCCAGGAAGGTGTTAAATGATGGTTTTTTGGCTGAGGGTGCAGTGGGATCTGTCTGCTACAGCAAGATTAAGTTAAAAGGATTGGAGAAATTCCTTGTGATTATTGCTAGACTTGAGAGAACAGAATTTTACACTGTCAAAATTGTTCCATCCAACAGGATACAATCAACAAATTGGAGAATGAGCTGAGAACCACAAAGAGTGAGATGGCTCGGTACTTGAAGGAATATCAGGACCTGCTCAATGTGAAAATGGCCTTGGACATCGAAATTGCAGCTTATAGGTATGGCGGGGGATGTTTTAATGAGCCAGAACTCAGAGCAATTCCCATTCTCTTTGGGAGAATTCGGGTTATTTATCATCCCCCCAGCAGAAATTTTCATAGATTTGTGGCAGAGTTTAATCAGCTCCTCTCCATATGCACACAGAATTTTTAGCTTGGCAATAAATGATCTCAGTTCTCCATCCTTACAGATAAAAGTACCTGTTCTGTACTCAGAGAAGAGATTTTGTATCAATGGAATTCCTCAATACCAATGGTTCATTCTCAAAATGGGAAATCCCTCATATGCCCTCAAGAACAGGGGTTTTTTCTAACTTTTGAATCTACAAATTATGTATTTTCCAGTAGAATTGCTGCTAAATAACTGTGATGTTTTGTCTCAGATACTGAGAGATTTTGATGCTGGAACAGAATTTCTGTGGAAGCCACAAGGGGGAATACTGAGAGAGCAGCTCCAAACCTTGTCTGACAGCTCAGCAGCAAATTGTTTCAGCTGCACTGGTCTGTGCAAGCTGCAGGGTGCAAAAATACACCTCTAGCTTCACCTGCCAGAGGGACCTGCTTCTAGAGAGGTTTTCCTGTTCCTTCCAACAAGGAAAAGTATTAATTCACACACAATGGACAGGTCTGAAGAAATTGTTCCAAGAAAATAGCGTAGCACTGGCACATAGCGCAAAACTAGCCCTTAATTAATGACCTCATATGCAGTCTGCAGGGCCTGTGATGCTGAGTCCTGCTGCAGCACAACCAACTCCTTTCTCCTTGCTTTTATTTTTCCCTGCTAGGAAACTGCTGGAAGGGGAAGAGACCCGGCTCAGCTTCACCAGTGTGGGCAGCATCACCAGTGGCTACAGCCAGAGTGCCCCCACCTTCGGCAGGTCCGCCTACAGCGGCCTCCAGTCCAGCTCCTACCTGATGACCACCCGCTCCTTCCCCACCTACTACTCCAGCCATGTCCAGGAGGAGCAGATTGAAATCGAGGAAACCATCGAGGCTGCTAAAGCAGGAGAAGCCAAGGCAGCTCCTGCAGAAGAGGGTGAGGAGGAAGAGAAAGAGGAAGGTGAGGAAGAAGCAGGAGAAGAGGCTGAAGAAGAGGAGGAAGGTACTTACAGTTACTTTTAAATCCCTTTTATTCATTCTGCACCCTGCTCCTATGGGATAAACCTCAGAAATCCCAATGATTAAATCTAATGATTAAAGCTCTTTCCTTTTTCTCTCCCATGAACCAAAGGATGGTGGGGTTAAGCACGAGGAATTTACCAGGAAAGTTTGAATACTGAAGGGAAGATAAGGTCAAGTGTTCAAATCAGGCAGATTATAGGTTTCCAAAAACACCAATGATAATGTTCAGATGTTACAGACGTCCTCAAAAAGAAGGGCCAAGGACATCCTTAGCTAAATATGAATTCCCAGAGAGCAGCCCGAGATAATGGGGACATCAGCTGATGTGTGGGGCTGGAATTACTGGGTTCAGTGCATGGCAACATCACTTCTCTGTGAGCCATTGGTGGCCCTTGAACTATGAGGGGTTCGTTACTGTGAAGTTTAATTATAGTGAAATTACAGCTAAAGAGCTGATTGGAAAGCAGTGGAAGATAATTCAAGTCTTTGGATGAGGCTTTAAGCACTGGGTCCAGAACTGGTATTTTTCAAGGCCATGATTTGTTTTTATGAAGTGTTTTGCTCCCCCTGAAATCCAGGAGAAATTGCTTGTGCAGTTTTGCTGTAGCTGGCTGCTAAAGTGTGTATGGTTGAAGGGGATTCCCACTGAACTGGGATCAGGAATTGTACCTGGATGTGAAATATCTTTCTGTCCTTCAAAGGTGCTAAGGAGGAATCGGAAGAAGCCAAAGAGGGTGAGGAAGAGGAAGGAGAAGGGGAAGAAACAGCAGCAGAAGAAGGGGAGGAGTCCCAGGAAGCTGCTGAGGAAGCCGGTGAGGAGGAGAAGGAGAAGGAAGAGAAGGAAGAGAAAGAAGCAGCAGGAAAGGAAGAGAGCGAAGGCAAGAAGAAGGCTTGATCTGAGGGCAGCTTTCCATCAGAACCAACGACTGACTGAGCTCCAGCTGCAGTCTCACCTATTTAATTCAGTGATCACTGGGGTTCCAGTTCATGATTATGATGTTTCTCCCTGTGCAGAGTCTGAGTTTGCTTGCAGAGCACCCAAGGCTTGCTCCCCGAGTGCCGCATGGTTCCACGTATGAGTTCAGGGCTTCTGTCTTTCCTGGGTGACCCAGAACCTTAACATTTAAAATGGGGGGGAAGTAAGTGGTGGGAATGAAAGGTTACCTTTAACTTGCATTTAAAATAATTCTGGAAACGGTGGGTGGGGGAAATGATGGAGGCTTCATTAAGTATGTGCAATAAAGCAGTCAATAAAGTTCAGAAATGCTTACACGGATTCCTCGTGCATGTCCTGTGTCACTGATGCCCTTAAAAGTTGATAAAGGGGTTTATCCACTCATCTTGTGAATGAGAAGTAGGAAAAATCTCTAGGGGGTGTAAAATGTCCCATGTTTTATAAAAATACCCTTTTGTGGGTGTGGTGATGGCTGGGATGGGTCTCACTGGCTGAGGGTGCAACAAGCACGAGCTCCCATCTGAAAAATGGGAATTGTATCAAACCAATACAGAGGGGGAAAGCAAATGTGGCTCTTAAATTGTGGCAGGAGGTTGTTCAGTGTCTGGGGGATCTGTGAGGAGAGGGAAGAACAATTTAGGGTGTAGGTGAGGCTTGGAGCAACAACTATCTTCAAAAATAACATTAAAATCAAAACATGATGAGCAGTTAGAAGGATGGATGGTGTAGGGGAAGGAGCTGCCTCTCTCCCCCAGGTGCTGTCTGAACTCAACCCTGACTGGGCTGCAGGGGCTCATTTTCTTCTGAGAATTTCCCAGGGCCTTTAAAAGTTTTGACTGAGCTAAAAAAGGGCACAAAAAAGGAGCATCTCAACAGCAGCACAGCCTGGCAATTCCACAAGCAATGTCCTGTGCTCTGAGCCTGTCAACGTTCAATTACCTAAAGCAGATACATAAAATTAAACCTTGTAAGGGCAAGCACTGGACTAATGCTGCAAATTAAACCAGTTTAAATAAACTAAACTCATGGAAATTTGAGTTAAAATAGGCATTAATGGCTGCAGTAAACTTTACAGAAAGATTTGTCTGGATTAATTTTTGCACAGGATTTTGGGGTATTTGATTTTATGCACTGGTGATGTGCTACCAGTTGATTTGCATTGGTTCTCCTTGATGGCTTTGTTCAGAGAGAAAGGACATCTCCTTTTAATGCTAGTTTTAGGGGGTACCAAAAGCATCTCCCTTTTCAATGTTTAAAGGGTGATAAAAAAGATTATGATGGATGAAGTAAGCACTTGAAATTATTATTTTCTTCCATATTCCCAAGAAAAACAGCAAGAGAAAGAAAAAGAAGCTTGGTCAAACCATTCAGAAAAGCAGTAAATTCAGTAACCCACAAAGTTCCTGTATCATTTTCAGGCTTTTTTTTCCCCTACTTTCCTGGGAATTTGATGCTCTTAAGAACCAGAAGGAAAACAAGTAAAATAATTTTCACTTTCTTCAACAACACCTCATGAATATTTCTTTTTACATTTCCCTCCTGCTTTTAATGGAGATTTTTCTCCCTGTGTTTATGCAGAGCTACTGTTACAAAGCAGATCGTATTTTCCCTCTCCAGGACAGTGGTGAGAACTGGGGGAACTTGCAGTGCTCTTTACAGAGAGCTTTCAAAGCTGTTGAGGGGATGGAGGGGAGCTGCTCCTTTGGGGTGTGACATCTCCAGCTCCCCTAGCAGACTGTTGGGGCTGCTGCTTGGAGATAAGAAAGGAGAGCTGGTTCTCAGAAACCAGAGCTGGTTCTGGGAAACACCCCGAGGGCTCCAGCAGGAAGGGACGCCTGGCACTCAGCTGGGAGAGAAGGGCTGCACCTGAGGAGAAAAATCCTTTTCCAGCCCTGGTCAGAGCCCATCAGGACCATTAAAGGCAGAGCAGAGCTGGACAGCTCGGCTCTAGAGAGCATTGACAAGGGGTGGAGGGACAGGGCAAAGGGGAACAGCTTCAAACTGACAGGGAGGAGGTTTAGATGGGATATTGGGAAGGAATTCTTTAGAGGATCTTGAGGGGCAGGGATGGAATTCCCAGAGAAGATGGGGCTGCCCCTGGATCCCTGGAAGTGTCCAAGGCCAGGCTGGACAGGGCTTGGAGCTCCTTGGGATAGTGGAAGGTGTCCCTGCCCACGGGCAGGGGGTGGCACTGGTTGACGTTAAGGTCCCTTCCAACCCAAACCATTCCATGATATATCAAATCCTACCTTTCTCCAAGCACTCTGAGCTCCTTTAGCTCTTCAAAACCCACATTTTCATCCTCTTTCATGACTTTTTTTTTGCTGACAAACTCCTTCCCTCAGCCCTTTGCATCCCTCTTTGTTTTGGGAAGCGAAGCTCCCTGTGCAGCCAGGGCTGCTCCAGAGCAGCACATCCAGAGCTCCAGCAGCTCTCCCCTCTCTCCTGCTGCCGTTCCCAGGCTGATCCCTGCTCCCTCGGTTATTTTTAATGCATTGCAGCTCCGCAGGGCTGAGTCAGCCCCAGCAGGAGCTGCAGCAGGGCTGACTCTGCAGGGACTGCCCGGCCGGGCCCCCGGTCCTGCCCCGCTGCCCAGGCTGGTGGGAGGGAGGCTGGGTGGATTTCCGCGCTCCCAGCTGCTCCCGGGGCTGCGGGATGGATCCTGCTGCCAGCACTCGCCTTACCTTGGAAAAGCCGGGCGCTGGTTTTGACGCAATGCAGTAAAAGCTGGCAGAGGGAGGCTCGGGAGAAACTTTCACCCGAGTTGCAGCTCCAAGTGAAGCCAGAAGTGTCCTGGGGACTTTGCCTGCTCTTTGGGTCTGGATCAGGCTGAGATCTCAGCCCAGGGAGCACCCAGGGAGGTGCTGGATGCTTTCCCTGAGATGCACACACTCCCCCTCCCACCCTTCCCCTCCCCTCAGCAAGGGGAACACCTGTACAGAACATCCACATTCCAGAAATTCACCTTCTAATAACTAAATAATTAACAATTCATCACTTGCTGCCTTCCCAGATTAGTTAGGGATACTTTAATCCTGAAAAGGCAGGAATAAAGCCCACATATGAATGGGGAGAGCACAAACCCTGATGACTGGAGAAAATTCTGGTGCCTGACTCAGCTCCCTGGCAAATGCATCCTATTTGTGTTTTGTAATGCTTCCCAGTTTGTTCCCACCTGGAATTTCATTCTGGGATGCTGAAAAATAACTGTGGCATCTCCACAACCCAGCACAGGAAAAAGATCCTGGTTTAGAGCCCTCCAGCTCTTGAAGCCACGGTGGTCTGAATATCCCACCTTAAAAAAGATGCAGAAATCTTCACTGTAAATTCCTTTAATTATTATTTTTTCCATTAATGGATTTTTTCCCTATAGTTTAATGAACTTCTCTGTCTGAAAATAATTATTCCCATCACTGGTTCTGTGCAGTCTGGAGGAGTAATTGGTGCAGAACAGGCAAATAACATCCTATTTATGCCTCTCTGTCCGGGAATTTTGCTCTCCTTTCAAACTGTTTGATTGCAGATGTCAGTAGACAAAACCTCTTGGCACCATTAAATATTAATCTGTTCTTACAGTTTTATAAACACTTAGAAATGTGTTAACCACTGCTTGTTCCTCTTAGGATTTGCTGGGAACATCTGCAGTGGGAAATGGGCTAAATTCACAAATTCAGTGTGTTAGAGCAGGGGGGGGAAATACGGTTGTGGGTAATAACTAAAAGCTGTGAGATATTTTGGGTGGGAGAGGGGTGAAATGAGGATGTTGTGAAACACATCATGCCAAGGGTTTGCCTCCCAAAACCATCCAGGGAATGGATGTACCCTGGAGCTGGTCCAGCCCCTCATCCCAGGCACTGCAATCCTGGATTGCCCGAGTGCAAACAGGAAGAAACCTACACAAATCATGATTTTGGGGTCCCTGGAGCTGTGTCCTACCAGGACTGAAGAGAAAGAAGCTGGAAAGAAATCCCAACATGAAAAATAGCCAGGCTGGGATCCCACCTGCATATGTTAAATGTTCCCAAGCCTCCTGCTGACACCAACATTTAATCCATGGTGCAAGGTGACCCTTCCTCTCCGTGCTGAAGATTCCCAACTTTCCACTCTGAGGGATGGGTTGTGCAGTTTGGGACATTTTAGTGGCTTCTAGAACTTATTTGGAAACACACACACATAGTTCCATGTTAAATATTGGTCTCTGGTTTAGTTGTGGTGTTCTCCTGAAAATTCTGTTTAAATCCAAGGGGAAAACGCCTTCAATTCTCACAAACCTTTGGGCACTTTGTGTTTTAACACAATTTGGTGTAGATACCAAAAACAGGGGAGTGCTGAACTCCTTATTCCTAAAATTATTTTTGTGTCACACCCACATGTGACTACGGAGAAGCTGCCATTCAATTTGTTAACTCTGCTTTAATTAAACATCACTCAGCAGCCAAGCTGTCGAGCACAGATTCCCATTATTGATAGCAGCAGGAGAAACATCCATTGGTTTGCTCCACAAAGACACCCAGATTTATTTGAAAGCCTTATCTGCTGTGGGCTCTCCACCATTTCTCCAGTGAAGAACATGCTGAACCCTTTCAATTAAAAACTCCTTGATCTGCAGTTATTGATGGGGTGAAGAATCGAAGGCACATGGAAATCCTAGATTTTGATCAGACTCTCAACTAGGCAACAGATTTCAGGGCAGTCCATGGCCTGAATCCAGGCTTGAGAATTATTTGCATTTCTTTGTGAGTTATGGGAGGTGGGGTAGCAGCTGCAATCTTAATTTTCCTTTTAAAATGGGAAATAAACACAAAATTAGTCCCATAATGACCAATTAATTCCCACATTGGAGTTGGGACTTTATCTTCTTCCCTTTGTTTCATTTGTCTCCATTCATTTTTCCATGTAGAACAATTTTCAATGGGCTTTGTTCTTAACAAAGCCAACCTGGGAGAGGCTACCACTTGGGAGACCTTTCTGTGGGAAATTAGAAAACATTGGGTTAATAACCCTTATTTTCTTATTTTCTTAATCCAGCCTTTCTATTGTTAGAGGAAATTTGTCCATCATATCCAATTCCCAAGCCACAGAACATCCTGAGCTGGATGGGACCCCCAAGGACCATCAAGGTCCAACTCCTAGACAAATGAGAACACTAAGGAAAAAAAACTCAAGCAATTATCAACCCATGCAGTTGCATTCCCATTCAGGAGAGAGCATCCAGCTTAGGGAAGGGTTTAAATTGGGAAAAAGTCACCAGAACAAGTCATGTTTTCATATTGACCTTTATTGAGCAAGAACTGCTGTGACTGTTTTACATCAAACAACAAAAGGTTGCGTACTGTGCATGTCAACAAGGTTCTCCCAGGAGTAAAAGTCCACCCTAATTGCACCAGTGAGGTAAACATAATTAGTTATAAGTAGCTTTTTTTTTTTTTTAAGGCTAGGAGAGTTCTGGTTCTCATGAATACTCTATTACTGTTTTCGGTTTGGTTTTGGCTCAGTTGGTTCTTTGCATAATACATCTGATCTCGTTCCTCAGATATGTCCCTCCCAACAGCTCAGGAAATTCAGAAAAGCTTCCTCTGCACATTTCATCTCATGCACTAGTAGTAGTAGCAGTATTTTTTTGTAGATCCCCAAGCTCTGTGGAGGGAGTACATCTTGAGCCTGCATGCATTCCCCCCCCCTTCCCTATATTGCACAAAAAAGTAAGATACTGTGTGTCTGGAGCCTCCGTGAGAGAACCCGATCTGCTTTGAAGCCGTCACCCACATGCATTTTGCAGCTGTCTATGGCTTAACCTTTTGCACCGACCCAAGCTCTTGAATTGGTTTGAATTTTAGCTATGGTTGCTTTTACTCGCTCTCTTTAATCTCCTTTACTACAGCATGTGAAGTGACTTTCTCCACTTTCTTGGTGGACACCAACTTCTCCTCAAAGCTTTCTTCATGCTCCTCCACCTTCTGAGTGACGGTCACTGACTTCGTGATAAATGTGGTGCCACTGTCCCCACCCTCCCCTGTGATTTTCTCTGCTTTTTTGGTTACTACGATTTTCTCAGCCTTGTCATCCACGGGGCTCACATCAAGGCCATTAGTGACCACTCCCTTGTCTTCCTCCTCCTTCTCTTTGGATTCCTCCTCCTTTTTCTCCTCCACCTCCCCATTGACCGCGATGTCCTCTTTCCTGGACTCCTTCTCGGCCTCAGTGCTCACTTTCGTTACCTTGGTGACAGTGATGGTCTCCTCCACCACAGCCTTGGCATCCTTGCCTGGGGAAGGAGGCTTCTCCGGGGACCGGGGCTTCTCAGGAGTCACGGGCTTCTCGGGAGCGCGTGGCTTCTCCGGGCTCACGGGCTTCTCCGGGCTCGCCGGCTTCTCGGGGGAGCGCGGTTTCTCCGGCGGCGCCAGCTTCTCCAAGGCCACTGCTTTCTCTGGGGTCACAGCCTTCTCTGGGGTCACAGCCTTCTCTGGGGTCACAGCCTTCTCCGGGGTCACAGCCTTCTCCGGGGAGGTCACCTTTGGTGTGGCAGGTTTCTCTGGAGATGCTGCTTTCTCTTCCTTGGCCGCCTTCTCCACTTTCTCCACCTTCTGTTCTTTCACTGCTTCTGCGGCTTTTTCTTTCAGGGCGGCCTTGGCCGGCTCTGTTACAGGGGATTTTGGGGGGGACTTTACAGGAGGTGTTTTGACCTTCTCTGCCTTTGCTGGTACCTCTTCAGCTTTGCCCTTGGCCTCAGGTTTTTCCTCCTCTTCCTCAGCTTCCTCCCCTTCTTCCTTTTCCTCGATTTCTTCTTTTTCAGAGCCACCTTCTTCTGCAGCATCAGATTTTGCAGCTTCTTCTTCCTCCTCTGCTTCCTCTTCCTCCTCAGGTTCAGCTTCTTGTTCTGCAGGAGCCTTCTCAGAAACTTCTTCCTCGGCAGCTTCTTCTGCTTTTTCTTCCTCCTGCTCCTCTTGCTGTGCCTTGGATGCCATTTCTTCTGCGATGGCTGCCAGGGCATCTTCCATTTCAGACTTTTCATCCTCCACCTTCGTCTCTTCAATGATTTCTTCTACAAACTTGTGCTGGACCTTCAGCTTTGGTGGTTCGATTTTTGTTTTCTGGATTTTGGTGGACGCTATTGTGACAGATGGTTGTCTGTGTGTGAATATGGGACCAGTAATGCTTCCAGAGAAGGCACTGAATCTTGTCTCTTCACCCTCCAGCAGCTTCCTAAGGGAATCAGGAGGAGAAAAAAAAAAGAAAATGAGAAAAAAAAAAACAAAATAAGGGACAACTGTGGCAATACTTGTGGCTGTCATCCCATCCTTGAAAGTGTTCAAGGCCAGGCTGGATGGGGCTTGGAACAGCCTGGGATAGTGGAAGGTGTCCCTGCTTTGGGATGGGCTTTAAGGTCTCTTCCAACTCAAACCATTCCAGGATTCTATAATATTCCCCTGCCAGCAGGATGGAACCACTTTGCTGTGGAATGTGCTGGAACTGACCAGGCTCACAGCCGCAGACCAGCTTTCCTTGAAATCGCTCTTTTTCAAAACTCACATTCAGCAGTTTTTAGCTTGGTTTTGCTCATGGCAAGTGTGACACCTTCAGTGATCAGTTAAAATTCATCTTTGCTGTCAGAAAGCTTCATTATGGCGTAAATCAGCAGGGATTAGGACAAACTAACTAATTTCATAGGATTCATTATGACTTAGGCAAACAGAACTTGACACAGCCAACAGACCCAAATCAAATATTGTGTCTGGGACAGTCACAGCTGATTAGAGCACGTGTTCTAATTTAACAATTTGGGCATCTGCCTTTTCTTTGTGGTAATATGAGAACTGGAGACTTCAGCTGACTTTGGCAGCAGCCAGCTACAGCCCCTTGGGTGTCTGTGTGTCTGAACAACCTCGGAAATTTCAACAGATCTGGAGATGGTTTTTTTTTCTTTTATTCAAATGTTTTTCATCTAAGCCTGTGACCCAGAAAAATCAGAAGCTCTCCAGTGAGAGTTCTGAAGTGATACAGAGGAGACTAAAAAACCTGCCAGGTGATGGCAACAGCAAGCAACGTTCAGCTCCAGATTACAGCAGATGCCTCTGAAGGAAAGTTGAGCAAGAAAAGCAAAAGTGTTTGTGACAGGCAGATCAGCACTTGCTGCCTCAAACCATGATCAAGCAAATTCACTGTCTCTCCCAGGCGATAAAAGGGAACTCTGGTGACAAGCCCTGCATGCATGGCATCTGCAAAGCAGACAGGGATTAAAAATAACCCCGTCTTTCGCTGCGTCTCCTGCTCGTGCAGCCGAGGACAGAATGCGGCACGGGAGCCGCCGCACTGAGTCACGCTGTGCTGTGCCCACGGGGCTCGCTAGCAGCTCTGCCACTGATTAGCTGGTCCCCAATGACCTTCTGGGCTCTCACTGCGCTGGCTAATGGCTGCAATGATTTAGCCAAGCTCTCATTTTACCCGTGTTCACTGCATGCAGATATTTCTTAGCTGTGGTAAAGCTTCCTGAGCCAGCAGCATCCGCAGTGCTATTAATATTCCAGACATGTCTGCACAGATCCCACTGTACCTGTATGCAGCAATTTCGATGTCCAGGGCCATCTTGACATTGAGGAGGTCCTGGTACTCCCGCAAGTGACGAGCCATTTCCCACTTCGTTCCTCTGAGCTCGTTTTCCAGCTGGTGAATCGTGTCCTGCAAGGGAGACGCAGAAAACCCCTGTGACACGGACAGAAGCCGCACGCGGGGACAGAGCGGGCAGAACTTCTCTGATGGGACTTTTAGAAACTCTTCCCGCCGCCCGGGGAGGCAGGGCCGGCATCAGAGCAGGACCCACCCGCTCCCTCCGCAGCATCCTCCCCCCGCCTTCCGCATCCCTGCATCCCTCCCGCCGGAGCCGGCACCGGGACCCTCCCGCACTTCCTCCTCCCGGAGCCGGCACCGGGAACCTCCCGCACTTCCTCCTCCCGGAGCCGGCACCGGGAACCTCCCGCACTTCCTCTCACCGGAGCGGGCACCGGACGTCTCCCGCACCCTTCTCCCGGGAGCCGGCACTGGCCACCCCCGCGCCGGGCTCGGGACAGCCCCGCGCCGCCTTCCCGGTACCTGATAGGTGGTGAGGTCGTTATTGTGGCGCTCCTCGATGTCGCTGAGCTGCCTCTCCAGCGACTCCTTGGTGCCGCGCACCGACTCGAGCTCGATGCTCTTGGACTGGAGCTGCCGGCGGTACTCGGCGATCTCCTCCTTGGCGGAGCGGATCGCCTCCTTGTTCTGCTCGGCCGCCTCGGTGAGCTTGGCGTAGCGGCACTTGAACCACTCCTCGGCCTGGTGCATGTTGTGGTCGGACTGGCACTCGAGCTGGGCACGGATCTCCTTCAGCGCCGTCGTCAGGTCTGTCTTCAGGTAGTCCTTCCTCTCCACGGTGGCGTGGGACGCCTGCAGCTGCGCCAGCAGCTCGGCCACCTCCTCCTCGTGGTTGCCCCTCAGGAAGGCCACCTCGTCCTGCAGCGACTGCACCTTCTTGTCCAGCTCGGCGCGCATCAGCGAGGCCTCCTCCATCTCCTTGCGCAGGGCGCGGATCGTCGCCTCCGTCTCGTCGCGCAGCCGCGCCTCATCCTCGAAGCGCTCCCGCAGGCGCTGGATGTCCTCCTCGATGTGCTCCGAGTCCAGCTGGATCTGCGCCTTCTCGTGGCTCACCTGCTCCAGCGCCCCGCGCAGCTCCCGCAGCTCCTGCTCGTAGGCGTCGCTCAGCTGCGCCCGCCCGGCGTGTTTCTGCCGCAGCGCCGCCAGCTCCGCCTCGATCTCCTTGTTCTGCTGCTCCAGGTAATGCACCTTCTCGATGTAGCCGGCGAAGCGGTCGTTGAGCCCCTGCAGCTGCTCCTTCTCGTTGGAGCGGCTCAGCTTGAGCTCGGCCGCGCCGTTGAGCAGCGAGGACTGGCTCACGTCCAGGCTCTCGGCCGAGCTCAGCACCGTGGAGCCGTAGGCGGCCCGCGGGCCGCCCAGGTTGGGGCGCTTGTAGGAGGAGGACACGGTGCTGCCCGAGCCCCGCGACCACGACTGCGAGCGGAAGCCGCTGGATGGGGACGCGCTGGCGCGGCTGTAGGTGGCCCGGGTCTCGGTCACCCGGCGGTACGAGGGGTTGCCCAGGGGCTCCATGGTGTAGCTCATGGTGGGGCGCTGGGGGCGGCGGTACGGGGCTGCTCCGGCCGCCGCCGCCCCTTTTATAGCCCCGCCGGGCGGCTGCGGGGCGGCCCCGCACACGTGTGCGGGGGGCGGCTCCCCCCGGCCCGGCCCCGGCCCG
>VZSE01001758.1:0-15667 GCA_013398275.1 Promerops cafer | reverse complement strand
CCCTTGTCTCCGCTGCCCCCACTCCCTCCTTTCTTCCCTCTGCTGCCCCCTTCCCTTTCCCGTGTTCCTTCCCTCTTGCCCTGCTTCCTTCTCCCCCCTTCCTTAGGCCAGCACCTCTTTCTTTCCTTCCTTCCATCCTTTCCTTCCTTTTTTCTCCCTTACTTTCCAGTCTTTCCTTTCTTTTCTCCCTTCCCTTTCTTTTATTTTTTTTTCTTCTCTCGCTTTCCTTCCTTTCATTTCTTTCCCCTATTTCTTCCATTCCTTTTCACTCTTCTCCCTCTTTTCCTCTTTTCTCTCCTGCAGCCCCTGTTCCCGCAGCGCCCACGGCAGAGCGGAGCGCGGTGCCGGCCCCGGGCCGTTGCCGGGGGCTGCAGAGCAGGGTAGGGCCGGGGCCGGGAACGGGCAACCGGGAGCGGGACCCGGGAATTGGGATCAGCGGCTCCGTCACCACGGACAGCTCCCGCCGGGGGGGCTGGAGAGGTCGGGACCGGCCTGCAGCGGGGGCTCGGGGGACTTCAGGGGTCAGAGGGACCCGCAGATAGGTGGGGAGGGTCCTTACTCTCCTGTCCCCACCTCTCCGCCTGTCCCTAGACGGGGTCTGGCGTGTGAAGGTCGCAGCGGGCGGGGCAGGCGGGCGCTCGCCGGGGCTCTGCGGCACCGAGCGCTCCCCGCACCAGCTCCGGGGGCTCTGCGGGAGGAGCGGGGGGAAGCCCTGGAGCAGCCGGGCAGTCAGCAAGCGTTTGGGAGACCCCCCGGCATCCCAAAACCTTGCTCATGGTTCTTTTCTACCTCTCTTTTTTCCTCTCTTCCCTTGTCTTTTCCTCCCACCCGCCTGCTTTGATCTAACGCTTGGTGCATTGCTCAGAATGAATAATAAATTGTTTGAAACCTTGTTAGAAATTACGTTTATGGGGGAAAATAGACTTTGTATGGGCTGCATGACAGTGCCTGGCTGCCATCCAGGCTCCGAACTCCTCCTGGAGTGACTACAGCTACAGAGGAAATGGATTAGTAAACTGCAAAGAGAAAAAAGAACATCAAAACCCCCCGAAAACCCCCCAAACTGCTGGTGCTAGAAAAATCCCTGCCACAGCTCGCATGAGAAAGCAGAGGGACGCTGAGGGGGGAGAGTTAACTGCCCGCTCAGAAGGTGCAGAAAAGGCTCTGTCTGTGTTCACAGCCTGAATTTTTGAGCAGATGATCCCGTGAAAGGCAAAAAGCCCTTCTCACAAACTGCCTGGGTGCCTTCAGCCCCGACAGTTCCTGGTGGGACGTGTGTGGCTGCGAGCGGGGGCGTTCCGAGGGACAGGGTTAAACTCTGCCGAGCACACGGAGCCTCGCACCTCTGCCGGCTCATTAATATGACGCTGTCATAGGACTGCAGCACTGCGGTCAGAGCAGAGCTCGGGCTTGTCCCCGGATCCGCCGGGCTGTGCCTCCAAACACGGGCAGCTCCAGCCACTGCTTCACCGCGGGACTCTCACATTACCCACACAGGACAAGGATTTTATGCTAATGAAGCAATCACGGATTCTAAACCTGCTCCATTGATTTTACCGAAAGTTTCTGCTGTAGGCATAAATCCCTTTGGATTTCATTGGGAGTCAAAATAAAATTACTGCCTATCAGGGCATTGCATTTGGTTTCTCTTTAGGGTGAAAGATATGTTATGATCTGGTTTAATAATGTTTGGTTTTTTTTCCCCTGATAATAAAGACTAGGAGGGGGGAACAGATCATGGTTTTATCCATAAGGAAAACTCACTGTATAAGGAAACACACAGTTAACAGAGCTGCTTGGGAGCTTTTATTATCCTTTTAATCTCCACAAAAAACTGGAAACAAGGACTGGCAGATGGAACTTTGTAATAAAACTCCCTCTCATTAAATACCTCGGTGTTTGAAATCCATTTACCCTGTATGCAAAATAAATTGTTGCTTTATAATCAGGCAGGGCTAGGTTTGATTTATTTATTTAATAGTGATACTAAGCAATGCAAACTTTTATGGAGCACAATACATCTCATATATATATATACATATATGGATTGATTTAAAAATCAGGGTATTTAGAAGGGAAAAAGTTGGCATTCACAGAGGTGTTTAGTGCAGAAATCCTGAAATAAAATTCATTGTTTTAATTGAAAACATAGCCTTGCAATGTGAATTTCTGCTTTCTAATCAGATGCAGGGGGACAGGGCTCCTGCTACATTATCCTGAAGGTGGTTTGAAGGTTACAGTGAGTCAGGGAAATCAGTCTGAGATGTTCCCTCTTTTCTGATGAGTAATTAATCCCTTTTCCCTTTGTCCATCTCCACTCTGGAGATTTTGAAATGCAGGCTGATATTTCTGCTTGAGGAGAACTGTTTTTGCCTCAAAGTTGACTAAACAAGAGCTTCTCCTTCAGAGCAAAGCTGATGCCTCAGGATTGAGGCAGGAGGAGGGAAGGAAGGGGCACTCCCATGGAAAGGGAAAGCAGCAGCATTGATTTTGATCTTAATTGTCCACTATTGACAAGCCTGCAGTGATGGGAGGGTGAGATTGAGTCCTGCAGCTTCCTTAAAAAATAAGAAAAAAGGAAAGAAAATACAGAAGGTGGAGTAGCACAACAGCCTGGCCGCTTCCAGGGAAAGATTAAAATATAATGATAATGAATTTATTTGAATATATTAAGAAAATATTGAATCAGATGGGTAGAATAAAAGGGGAGTTTGGGTGGGGTTTTTATGTTGTAGAGAGGCAGCAGAATGAAGCAGAATTACTGGACAGGTAATGCAACACGGTTGGAACTATTACAGATTATTTATTAGCTTAAAGGGGGTTTGTCTTGGTAAGTTTTTAATATAAAGCCTGATTTAAGTTTAAGCAATTCAAGCCTAAATAAATCTTAATGATACCCATGCAAGGAGGGCAAATAGTGACATCAGATGGGATTTTGTTGGAGAGGAAAAGGAGTCAGGAAATCAGGATTTGGTCCATTTTTATGTTCCCCACCACACAGGATGTAACTTGGTGTGACTGGCCAGGCTACAGGATTTACACCCATTTTTGCCCCTGGAGCCCTGACGTCCTGTGGGGTCACCCCAGACTCACCATAATTGATGTCCCAGGACATCAGCTGGTGGAAATTGGTCTCTTTCCAGCTGAGCCAGGAAAGCAAGGACAGACATTTGAGCCCAGCTCAGGATGTGTCCTGAGATATTTAAATAGCCACAGCCAGGGAGGAAAAAATGGGATTTACGGACCAAGGGCCTCGTCCTAGACTGCTGGATGCTCCTTGAAAAGGGATTTCATCCCTAAGGAAGCCCAGGAGTGGCCAGCACAGGGCAGGACAGCCCAGGGCCAAGCAGGGCTGGTGTCCTGCTCCCTGGGAAGCAGATTTTTAACAGGATTTATTTTTTCCTTGTCCTTTGTTCAGGATTTTGAGATTTGAAGGATCAGGTTTGGGGTGAGCTGGTTGATAATGGATTATCCTCTTCACAAAAGATCTTCAGCATCCTCAGAGACTTGAAGCAAAGAGGGAAGGGGATGGAGGGGAGAGAGTAAGCTGTGAGCATTTTGGGGTTGGAATGGGATATCTTTAAGGTTCTTTCCAACCCAGACCATTCCAGGATTCCGTTTCACCTCTGTCCTGGGGAGCCTGGGCTGAGGTGGGGGTGTCACTTTCTGGTATCACAGCACAAACGCAGAGGTACTGCTAGGCAATGCCTGTACTCTGAAAAATTGATGTGTTCATTTTATTTCTGCTGGAAACTGGACTCTCATGACAGAGCTGTAACACAGCAGCGTTTTCCTAATGCAGCCCACTTTTCATCATTCCCTCTGAGCCACCTGAGGCACCTCAGGACCTTAAATCAAGCACTGCCAGACACTTGGGTTATTTTCTTCATGCAGAAACATTCTGTGTTGCATTTGAGGGTGAAATATTCCTGAGAGCCCAGCCCTGAGGCAGAATTTTCATTCCACTGACCAGTGAAGGAAAATTCCTCGGAAATTCCTACAAATCATCACTGAGCTCATTGCTACTTTCACTTTCCTCAATTTATCTGCTGCAAGAGCCATTCATGGAATGATGGAATGGTTTGGTTTGGAAGAGACCTTAAACCCCACCCCATCCCATCCCCTGCCAGGGCAGGGACACCTTCCACTGGCCCAGGTGGCTCCAAGCCCCATCCAGCCTGGCCTTGTGAAATATTCACCCCTGAATTTCCTGCAGTGTCAGCACCATGAAGAATTTCACAGCTCCAGACACACTTCAGTCATTTACTCACTTCAAAAAAATGAAACTTTTACCAGACCACCCACACTTTTCTGGGGTGTTTTCCCTGCATTTTTAAAGCCCTGCATTGCACATTGATTTTATAACTCCTGGAGTGGGTTGTTCTCTTTCCTGGCCACCTCCTGTTGTGCTTCCATGGGCCACTTCTTTAATCTGGAGGAATTCACAGAGGAGCAGGATGCTGAATGATTCCATGAAGGACTTAGCCCAGAGTCTGCTGATTAATAATAGAAATAATAGAAATATATTCAAGCATTTTCCTGCAGCTTTGCGTGGTGTTCTTTGGGATAACAGGGACAGGGTGGCAGGGACAGGGAGATCTTGCACCTCCAGCTCCCTGATATTCATGGCTTTGATTTTCCACCAATAAATTCCAGCAACTTTTGGAATCCTTGGCTGGCAAAAGCTCTGTCCATGCTCCTTAACTGGGTGTTGAACTCCTTTCCACTGCTTCTTTTAACTGTCCTTTAACCAATTAATTATAGAACTGTGATGAACTTGTCATGTGAATCATGGAATCAGAGTCCTGGAATGGTTTGGGTGAGAAGGGACTTTAAAGATCCTCTAATCCCACCCCTGCCATGGGCAGGGACACCTTCCCCTATCCCAGGGTGCTCCAGCCTGGCCTTGAACACTTCCAGGGGTCCAGGGGCAGCCACAGCTGCTCTGGGAATCCATCCCAGCCCCTCCCACCCTCACAGGGAAGGATTTCTTCCCAATATCCCATCTAAAACTGCTCTCCTTCAGTTTAAAGAGGAAATTCAGCACACAAATGACCTGTCACCCTTCTTAGTGACATTTCTGAAGCAATGGCCATGTTCCTTGGACAGATATTGGAAAACCAGAGAATTCCTTTGTAGATCCTGGTGTCAGAGAAGCCAAAACCTGACAGGGCAGAAATGAGAGTGCCTGGAACAGCTTTTCCAGGCAGAAAGAGTTTGGAGGTGAAGGTTAAGGGTGCAGAGGCAGAATAAGCTCCCATTTATTCAAGGAAAAGAATGAACTCCAAGGAATCCACTGAGCCTCAGTTTCCTTTCTTCTGCACCATCCACTGCAGGATTCAGGCCCAAAACCCTGCCAAGGATCAGCTCTGAGCCCCAGCAAACTGGGATTTAACTGGCCTGGATGGGAAGCCCTGTGGGTTTGCCCCTCGCTGGCCCCACGCTCTGCCGGGGCTGTGGCTCTCTGCTCCCTTTCCCACGTGCACTGTTTGATGTCTCCAGCTGAAAATTGCCACCCAGAAAAGTACAAATCCAGGTCAGGGTAGCAATCTTCTGGTGAGAAAGTGACCAAAAATAGCTCTTCCTACCTCATTTGGAAAGGAGTTTTTTTGTGGCCTTCCCTTTCTAAAAATATCACTTTGAGAAGTGGCCACAATTGTGCTTTTTCTGACCATTTTTCCTGGAGCTCTGTGTCCCCCATGACAGCGCTGCCATCAGGCAATGCTATTTTTAGGGTGTTGCTTCCCAGGGAAAAAAAGGAGATAAATTACAGCAGGTTGGAAATTAGAGTCAGTTAGCCACAACAGCAGCTAACTGTGACATTTATTGTCACACACTTGTGTCGTGCCAGCAATAATTATGGGAATTATTGGGGGAAAAGTCTGATTTTTCAGTCCACTGGCAGCACCTGGATGGGGAAATCCTGCTGCCTGGGCTGGTGTGCAAGAGCTCTGAGATTTGGGATCACTTTGTACAAATCACCTCCTCTACAGACCGGCTGGCTCAGAATATTCTCAATATGCTGAAAACCCTGGAAGTGGTGGATTTTAACACAGCAAAACTGCTGATGGGGTAAATGGAGCTCAGAGCTTTGGGTCATGTCCAGGCTTGGAGGCTGGGGAGCTCTTGGGCAAATTGAATTTGAAACCAAAATTAAAATCAAATTGAAAACCAATATAAAAATCAAATTTTAAACAATTTTAAATAAGTGGTGGTCCCCTAACTCCAGGGAGATGCCTACAAAGGCTTTATTTGGGAATAGACCCTGGAGCTCCAGATTTGGACGGGATTTGGGATGAAATCTTTCCCTGGGAGGGTGGTGGGATGGAATCCCCAGAGGAGCTGTGGCTGCCCCAGAATCCCTGGAGCACCTGGGACAGGGGAAGGTGACCCTGCCGTGGCAGGGCGGGGATGAAATGCTCTTTGATGTCCCTGCCACCCAAACATTCCAGCATTCCCCGTCTCCCGGGATTTCTGGGATGCCCAGCCCAGCTCTGCAGCAGCTCCCGGTGATGGAGGAGAGCTCCCCGTGGGCTCTGGGTGGGCTCGGCCCCTCCAGGTGGGTTCGTGTTCCTGTCCCCCTTCCCTGCCCCTCCCTGCAGCGGCAGCAGCTCGGGGACGTTTCCCTTTTCTCCTTTTATTGGCTTGTTTCTAGCGGAGACGGGAGAAATGCACTTAAATATGGATGGTGCCGATGTCTGAAGTAAAAGGAAACATTTCTCTTGCCAGGCTCATTTGGATCTGGGCTAATTGCTCTCCTGCTGGAGCTTTAATTGATCTGTGAGGAGGAAGCAGTGAGAGGCACAACCGCAGTGACTCCTGATTTTTCTTTTTAATTAGCGCTGAAGGAAGAGTCCACCTTGCTGCTGAGCCCTCTGAGGATCAGTTCTTATGGAGATGTTGTACATAAATATAATTTATTTTCCTGATGCACATCTTGAGCAGAGCTAGGGAGGTTCTTCCAGGTGAGAAAGTTTCACAACGAAATTAAGAAAGAAGGGCCCATTCAAGCAGTGCTGCTTGAAGGGTTCACCTCATGCTTTATTGTGGAAAAAAAGAAGAGAATTTAATAATATTAATTATCACTTTGGCCCAAGAGCTCAGAGGAGCCTGGGCAAGCTTTGTACAAAAATCTGAGTTTTGGATGGAATTTCACTTTAATTTCTCCAGTCTTGTTCTCTTAACATCTAGAGAATATTCTTAGCAGAAATAACTGTAAGCTGATTAGGAGGGAAGCAATAAATACAAATCAAATTGAATCATGCAGAGACTCCCAGCAAGAAAATCAATCATTTCAGTGATGTATTTTTAAACTCGTTTTATTAGAAAAAAACACATGCAGCTTCTTCAAGTCTTGATTAAGCCGGAGCTGGGAGTCTTCTTTTTTGTCTCAGGATCCTCAACTGGGTTAAAATCAGGATTTTTAAATAAATTTAAAAGAAATGGTGTGAATTTGCACCAAGGCAAAGCCGGAACACACAGCACAAACCCAGGACAGCTTGGGAAAGTCATCCATCCTGAGGGAGAGGGATGATTCCAGGGATTGCCTGTGGCAATCCTGAAAATATTCCATAATCTGATTTTAAAATGGCAAAACCAAAGGTAATTTTTAGTGCTCATTCTTTAATTTTTTAAATCAATGCCTGTTCTGGGCAGCTGCACATTGGATTAGCTTGGAGACTCCACGTTTGTCATAAAACAGGAGCTTGCTTTCCATTTGGGACATAGGGAAAGGCCATCAAAATGTGCTTTTCTGAATTCACCAGCATCAAATGCAGTTCCACATTCCCTGAAATTATATTCCCTGATATTCACTGGAGTCCTGGAGCCTTCTCTTGGCTTGGAGTGATGATGGATCCTCTACCAGCACGTTCACCACACAGAATTCCTTAAAATCCCCATGGAAAGGGAGTGTGGGAAGGACCTCCTGGGGTAGAAAACATCCCAATATTCAGAATTCCTGGTGGCCTTCAGTGGTGCTGTGGTGACAGCAGTGCCACAAGACCAGGAGATGCCAGCTGGGTGCAGTTTCCTGCATTCCTTCCTTTTTAATTCCAAGCTTCAGACCGAATTTGTCTCTCATGAACTGGCTCCATGGCAATTAATTGCATCCAGAAAAGACTTTGAGAAATGAATTTTTAAATTATCACAGTAAATTTCAAGGTCAGCACATTCTGCACCATCACTGGAGATGCTCCTGGCCTTGGCAGGGCTGGTTGGGCCTGGAATTCTCTCAGGTATGGGGTTTAGAATTCAACAGTGGAGCAAACAAAACTCTCCCAACTGATCCCTTCAGTTTCTTTAATGTCCAGTGGAATTTTTTGATGGAATTTTTTGTGGAGAATGAGGGAAAGCTTCAGCCAATAATCTCATTTCTTCTGAGATCTGCTCCTCACTGCATCCCTTTCTCCCGAGGCTCTGCCTGGCAGGGATTCCATCATCACACCAAGGCCAAGATGGAAACAAACCCATTCCCGTGGCTCCCACTGGTTTTCCTGCTGATTTTTCCCTGTTTCAATGTGATCCCAGTGGCAGAAACCACCCCATTCCCCAGATGCTGCTTTTGCCTCTCAGTGCCCCATAAATTGACCATTTCTCCCTGTTTTGACTGTGTCCAGTGGTTATAATTCCACGAGGACACAGAGTTCGTGCTGTGGCCCCATTTACAGCACACTCCACCCTGGCCCTGGTCACATCCCTGCCCTCTCCTTGGATCCTGCTTTTCCCTGGATCCCCAGCTCCCCTTGGCAGGGTGTGGATTACCCAGCTCAGCAGAGACCAGCACAGCCTCATCCAGCTCCTCCTTTGGATGGAATTCCGTGGGTGAATCCCCAAGGCCAGACTGGGGCAGCTGGTGAGATTTCCCTGGGATTTTCCTGCTCCTTTCCAACAGAACTCCCTGCTGGTGGGACAGATCTGGCACTAAACCAGATCTGCAGTAAATCAGGCTCCTTAACGAGCTTTCCCTCCATCCAGAAGCTTTTCCAAATGAAATTCCCTCCTCTGCTCCCACTGGCAGGTGTGGAATACACCCTGCACACGCAGCTTGGGGGACGCAGGAATATCAAATCCCACACAAATTCCCCTTCAGGGAGGGGGTGAGGCATCATTCTGGGTCAGGAATGGGACTGGCACGGGGGACTGGGACCCTCTCCCTGCTCGTCCCAGGGAAAGCAGGAGCAGCTGGATGCCCTTGCCAGGAGTGAGGCTCTGCAGAGCCGCAGAGGAAAGGGAAGGGGGTCCCAGGGGAAGCTGTTCCCACCAGCAAATGAGAGCAGCCTGGCACAGCGTAGGAGAGTCGGGTGATGCCTTAGGATTTTAGCTTTTGTACTTTCCAATCCTGCACTGCAGCAGTGCATAACTCTAAACTCCAAATAGAGTGTTAGTTACTGTCTTTGCATTTTGGGCAGACAAAACAATCCCTCTAGGCCTGAAATTCAAGGACACTCTACTGCCTCAGGCCCTGAAAAGCATAAACAAAAGTGAATTGGGGGGAGCAAACTGGGGGTAAATGACTTCATTACCTGAAGCTGTAACTGGGAGATTAACCCCTAATATGTAAATGGACCAAACTTAAATCTGTCTGAAAATCTCGTGACCACTGTGCATCGTGGGACGCCTCTGAGAGGCTTCTGATGGCCTAAAGTGTATCTACTGAAGGCCTTTAATAAATACCCTTTATTCTCTAACTCTGTCCAGCCTCTGTTCTAGGGAGCCACTCCCAGGCATCACGGGAGGGCAGGGAAGGAACGGTGTCCTCGGCCTCCTGAGAAGGAGAGGAAGGAATCTGCCTTTCCAAGCTAGGCTGGGATGAGGACCTGGCCAGGACACACCACACTTTACCTTTCCCAGCTTCCTTCCTCATTTCACCAATTAAACTAAAAGTTAAAAAAAATTAAAATCAAACTTAAAATTAGTGGTGCTCCACTTACTTCAGGGAGATGCCTACATTTGCTTTATTTGGGAATAGACCCTGTAGCTGTAGATTTGGATGGGATTTTGGGAAGAAATCCTTCCCTGTGAGGGGGAGGGGCTGGGATGGAATTCCCAGAGCAGCTGTGGCTGCCCCTGGATCCCTGGCAGTGCCCCAGGCCAGGTTGGAGCAGCCTGGGACAGTGGGAGGTGTCCCTGCCCATGGCAGGGGGGGCACTGGATGAGCTGTAAATCCCTTCCAACCCAAACCAGTCTGGAATTCTGGGATTCTCTTTTTGAGGTGTCTGGTGTGGACTGACCCAGCCCTGTGGGACTTTGGAATTCTTCTCTGAGCGGCTCCTGTCTCAGTAACTGCAACTCTTGTTATTAAAACCTTTGATGCAGCCATGAGGTCCAGAGCTGGAACTTGGCCCCTCTTTGCCCCTCTGGCACGTGTTCCTGGGGTCCCCCAGAGCAGAAGTGGCTGTTCCTCAGCATTCCCGGGGCTGAGCTGCTGTTCCCGCTGAGGAAGGTGGCCATACCGACCCTGCTGGGATTTGGGATGCATTGCAGCTGCTCTGATGAGCGCCAGCAGATAGGGGAGGGGTTGTTTATCACCGTTATCATCCCTCAGTAATGGAAACCACTCGGGTGTGAAATGCTCGGCCCTGGGCGTGCCTTGGTCTCACCTTCATCCCCCACAGCAAAGTCATGGAATCCTGGAATGGTTTGGGTTGGAAGGGACCTTAAAACTCATCCAGTTCCAACCCCAACACCTCCCACTCTCCCAGGCTGCTCCAAGCCCCATCCAGCCTGGCCTTAGACACTTCCAGGGATGGAGCAGCCAATTATTTTTGGATTTATCTAGTGAATCCACAATCCCAGTGATTTTTCTTTGGAAGAAATTCCCCTTCTCTCTCACTCCTGCAGCAACATCCTCTGCCCCTGCCTGGGTTCCCTTCTCCTGAATATTTTGGTAACTTTATCACACTGTCCCCACTGCTCCCATCAGAAGCAGGGATGAACATCTTGGTACTTCACAGCAGAAAATACAGCATGGGAAATTTATACTTAAAATACAAAATTTATATTTAGAATCCTGGTTCAGGAAAGCTCCAAGTCGGTCCCAAGGAATTCCCGCTCCATTTTTCGGCATTCCCAGTCCAGCAGCTGCCCCTGGGGCTGCTCAGGAAATAATTCCACTGCTCAACACCCAACAAAATAATTTGTTTATTGTGTGAGGCATTTATTAGATTTTAACGTTCTTCACCTCTTTGCTGCCCTTAATTACAGGAATATTTAAAGGAACTTCTCACCACTGTTGATTTATTGTCTGGAGGACAAAACATCCTCTTTCCTTGGTGCTTCCCTTAATCCCAAACTTTTTTCCATTCAGAAAGAGGAGATGGGTGGGATCATTTTAAACATTTCCTTTGTCCCTGGTGCCACTGGGATTGTCCCCCCAGGTACCTCCACTGCTGCTTCCAACCTGGAATTGTGCTGACACAGCCTAAATTTACTGACACAGACACCAAGTGCAAGAAAATCCACTTTTAGCATTAAAATCCAATGCCAAGAACAGCTTTTCTTTTAATTCCCATGTGCAGAAAAGGCTGGAATCCTTTCAGATTATTTTTCCCCTCACAGGAACTGAGTTACCTCCTTTAAGCAGGGAAAAGAAATGTTCTATGTGCCAGAGCTGATCTCCACTCGCAGATTTTAAGAACCTTGTGAGTGAAAAATATCTTTTAATTGGGATGGAGATGTTGGCAGTGGAATGTGAAGGGAGTTGAGGCGGGACTGGAGCAGCCACATGAGCGAATTGTGGAGGGCTGGGTTTAAGCTCCAGCTGCTGCTACTCGTGAGCACAAACGATGCCTCATTTCGGTTTCAGAGCACCAATCAATAGGTCCCAGAGAGCCCTGCCTTTTGAAATGCTTTTGCGATGTTTCTGTCTCCGAACGTCCAGTGGGAGCTGAGCCGGGACAGAGGGGCAGGGAGGGCCCGCGGCCGCCAGGATCTCGCTGCGCGCCACGGCCGAGGCTGCTCTCCGGCACGGCCCTGGGAGGGCCCGGGGAGGGCTGGCAAAGGCTTTCCTGATCCCTCCTTCCTGCTCTTTAATGCTGCAAAGCAGCACGTTTCTCTCCCTGAAGAGTGTGAGGTTTTTTCTCTCTATTTCAGGATGTCTTCTTTTCAGGATCCCTGTATTTTCAGTATATCTGCATTCTCAGGATATCTTCATTTTCAGGATATCTTCCTTTCCAGGACACCTGTATTTCAGGATGTCTGTATTTTCAGGATGTCTGTATTCTCAGGATATCTTCATTTTCAGGATATCTGCATTTTCAGGATAATCAGGCCCTGTGCTGTTAAAGGCCCCTTCCAACCCAGGGAGCTCAGGGATGCATTTCCCAGGTGAAATACTTCCCTTTGCACACCCCAAACCATGGAAATCTCAGGGGATGAAAGATTTGACCAAATCCAAGTATAAAATCCAGGACAGGGATCCTGTTGCTCTTCCCTGGGTTTTCTTTGGGGCCCGTTCCTATATTCCACTCTTTATTAGCCCCTCCCAAGAATGTTCCCTTTCCAGGGCAATTTTTCCTCTTAGAGTCCAGTTCCCATTTGCCTCAGGTAATTCTAGAGCAGCTCTGGGAGGATTTATTGCCTTTGCTTCAGGCTGGGGTATTTTGAAGCTAACTGGGTGTTTAAGGTTGCAAATGTGGATTAAATGTGCTGGCAAAAGGGTTCTTCTGCATAAATCCAAGAATCAGAGAGGTCCATGCAGGAAAAATATGTCCTGGGATGGGTTCAGCCCTCAGCCCTGACCTGAGGCTTTGCCCAGCAGCTTTTGCTGCATAGAGAATTTTTATTTCCCCACCTGTGAGGCATTAGAGGAGCTCCCTTTCCGTGAGGGTTTGATTTCCCCATCTCTCACCTCTTTCTATCAGGATATTTTAAACCAATTTGTGTTTAACATCAAAAATAACTTGGTTTTCTCTGTAGAGGAGGAGTAGGGGAGGAAACAAAAAGGATTTCCCCCAGGTTAAGGGAGAACCCAAACAGCAATAAATTCACTTGATTCCTGTCCATATTGTTGGGTGCTGCTGTCACTGTGGGGGATATGGGGTCATTCCTTTCCCTCATTTTTGAGGTCATTCTTGTTATGGATGGATATGGGACCATCCCTTTTCCTCTCCCTCTGGATGGATAAAAGGATCATTTCCCTCCCTCTCCCTCCAGCCTCTGCCTGAAATGCTCTCATGAGTCAGCAGCACCGTCTGTGCGAGGCCGCTCCTTCCAAAAATCTGCTGCTGCTGAATTAAACATGCCCAGCCCTGCCTCCCCCCGAGCTCCCACCGCGCCGCTTTCGAGGCTTTTCTCGTGTTCCACCCTCGGAAATCCAGGCAGAACCCGGGAAATCCTCCATGGAATTCCAGGGAAACGCTGATTTCAGAGGAGAGGCAGAGCCGTGCTGGGGGCGAGGGGGATATTCTGAATTTCTGATGTTCTAAACTGGGTTTTCTGCATGTTATCCTCGGGAAATGTGGAGAACTCCCGGAGTGAGCAGCTGAGCGGTGCCGCCGCACATTCCAGAGGCGTCGGGGAGCCAGAGAGGTGGGGAGGCTGTTCTGGGTGCTAATGGGTGTCTGAGTGATGATGGGCTGGAATTATAATTAACGGTGATGATAGCACTTCCATGGAACGCAAAGAGCACGTTCTGAGAGGCTGATACAAAAATAGATCCTTTTTATTTCTCGAGAAATGAAGTTTAAACTCTGAGGACCAGACACCACCATTACTCTGCAGTTATTTTATCCATTTTCGCTGTAGAAAAACCTGGTTCTTGAGGAGCTTGTGGGGACTGGGAAAAGCGTGACCTCGTTTTTTTCAACACCTGACAAACATGGGATGCTCCTTCCACACGGCTGATATGGAGAAAAAATCGCTTCTTTTTTCTTGTGCATTGAAATGCAGCACCAGAATTATCTGAACCAGAATAATAAAATTACACATAAAGGGCTGAGGGCACAAACCAAGGAGCACCCACAGTCCCAGACCCTCCTTTCCCCAAGACACCAAGATCCTTATGCCTGGATCCTGAAATAATCCCAGCCCCACTGCAAAAATCCTGATTTCCTGCCCTGGTTTGCATTCCTTGGGCATCAATTTATTAAAGTTGATCCTTCACCTAATGTGCCATGGCCTGCAACTTGCCAGGAATATTTCCCACCCGTATTCCAGGCTATTTCCCTCCTGTGGCAAACATTCCATTACCCCGAATTTTGCAGCTCAATGGGCAGGGTTAGGGATTTCTCCAGAGGAAAAATGTGTGTAAATCTTTATGAGAATATTATGAGGAATGGGGTTTTTTGTTGTATTGAACTCTTTGGAATTTTAATTTCATATTATTTTAGAGAAGAACAAACTCAGGTGTTAATGATTTGTCCCCTTCCTCAGGGACTGTGTGCTTGAGCAAGAGTTCCTGTTTATTTCTGGAAGGACTTTGGGGAAAGGGTTGAAGAGATTTTTTGGGTTTAAATTAAAACCCAGGTGCTGAGTGCCGGTCCCTCATGGACACAATGATCCCAAAAGAGCTTTTACTGTTGTTCTGGGGCATTGGAGACTACAAAGTTCTACTTCTTCCTCCTTTTCCAAGTCAACCCCACTGGGGAAAAGACATTATAGGGTACAAATCCTCCAAACACAGGGGACGATCCTGCTGGATTGGGAGGTGCTATTAACACATAAAGAAATCAATGAGATAGTAATTAAAGGTAAATAATGAAAGGATTAAATGGCCCAGGAAAAGCAGGTGATGCAAATAAAAATAAAGATATTACTTTTTTGTGGTGGCTGAATCCAATTCCTTGGACCTTTCCCCTTTCCATGGATGGTTTCTGACCATTAAGATTTACAGATCCCCCCTGCACTAACCCTAAAGAGAAAAGCTTGAGCTGGGATTAACAGCTCAGATTGAGCATTAGGTGAGTTCAGTTTTGCAGAGCAAATGTTAATTAAAGCTTTGGGCCTGGCAGCAATAATGGCACAACGTCCTTGAGGTAAACAGGAATTGAGGTACCTTAAACCTTCCAGTGGGATTGATCCTAAAGGCAGGATCATGGGAAGGTGTCAAGGAAAATGCCCAAACTCATAAATGTTTGCAGCAGTCCCACATCTTGGAGTCCATGAAGGTGAGAAAATCTTTCAAGGCCTCTAAGAGCAGTGAAAATCTTCTTCCAGTGCCTCCAAGAGCTGCTGAGTCAGGGCTGTGACATCAAACTCGAAGCTACCCCTCCATTGCAGAGGGGGTTTAGCCTAAACTGCTCCCTTTTCCCTTCTCCTTCTTTGCTCCAGGCACGTCTCTGGACTTCTGCACTGGGGAGACTCTGGCAGCAAACAATCCCAAAATTCAGGGGTGGAGCTCTGAGCGAGCTCTGCCCTTCTCTGCAGTGTCTCTGGAGGGGCAGTTTGTGCCCCAGTTCCCATCTCTGGGTTTATTTGCTGTGTTTATTATTTAACTGCGGTGTTCACTATTTATTTGGGGTGTATTTTTCTGCAGAATTCCTGCTTTGCCTCTCTGAACACTCAGAGATGCTCTGGCTGGAGCCAGTTTTGCTTGTGCAGTGGCCTTTTCCTTCTCCTTCCACACTGTGCTGCAGGACCACAGAAACCTCTCCCTGAAGGAAGCTCTGCCCTGTTTATCACCATTATTTTCCACCATTTTCACTCACCCTGTGCCTTTTCTCCCTTT